>OZ012737.1:3416635-3602623 GCA_963859935.3 Lathyrus sativus
ACGTTACGAGCCTTAAGCTATCTGAGAAAGGATTGTGGGAGAGCTTCTTTTCCATGGTCTGGATGTTTAGTATGGTACCCTTTGGGTGACAGGCGACGCATTCACTCCCAGGTCATAGTCTCTAGTGCGGTTGAAATCGCAAACACAATAAAAAACACTTATTTTAGGAGATAACCCGTAGTTTCCCGAACTACGTTTGCTCTGATCTTTCGTACCAGATGAAAGTACGTAGGCATAGGATGCGACGTCCTAGCGAGCAACCTTTCCCCCATAACCCTTCGTAGGCCGAACTACGTTGACTCTGATTTCTCATTCTCTGATGAGAATACGTAGGCATAAAGTGCGATGCTTTGCCGAGTCTCATTTTTCTTTTCTTTTCAGCCAGCCTTGATAGGTAGATAGATTAAAACCAACCCGTCCAAGTAAGCAAACAAGCGACGATCCCGTCGAGTACGACGGACGTGAGGGGTGCTAATACCTTCCCCTTGCGTAACCGACTCCCGAACCCAGACAATGGTTGCGATGACCTTGTCTTACCCTCTTTCGTTAGGTTTCTCCGATCGTTTCCTTTCCCGCTCTGAGGGATAAATAACGAAAGGTGGCGACTCTTCTGTCATGCCGGCACCTTATTTTCGCGCAAGCGACAGCTGGCGACTCTGCTGGGGACTCCAACGGTTCCTTGTACGAGTCAATCTTATCGTTTGTGTGTTTGCTTGTTGGGTTGTGTTTATTTATCGCATTTTTACTTCTCGCGCTTTATTTCCCGCATGTTATCTTCAGTATAATATGATTATTTGTGCTGTTGTGGGATGGGAGTTCTGATTGAGTGAGAAGCCAGACCCAGGCTTGAGTGCACCATAGACTTAGAGTGGAAATTAGTGGGCACGTGCTTGCTTTGCAGGCACTAGTGTCTCATGAAATCCACGCTCAGACGAGGTTCATCCGGTTGGCTTCACTTTCAACCCTTTGGGTTGAGACGGTTGCTGGTTTGGTGGATTGTCGACTCTGGGGACCGATCATTTGTGATTCAGCTAAGTGAGGCCTCTTCAAGACTTGATGATGCCACTCCTTATGGGAATCGTATCATCAGTTTTGAAAGTCTGTGACGCTGATGAACGCATAGGATGTCGTACCTTGAGTCAGTCTAGGTCCATACCTGTGAGCGGGACTGGGTTTATTGCAGGAAACTTAGACCTTCAGACTACCTGGTTTTCTTGACAGTGAATCAGTTATGTTGGGTTCTCAGTTGCAGATATGTTTGTTCTTGACAAGGCAAGTTTTTGATCAGAGGACCTTATCGTCGGGTGTTTGTCTGTTCTTGATAGAGCAGGTTGTGATCAGTGTATTATCATCAGTGGTTTGTTCAGGATAGAGCAGATTTTGAGTGGGGTCTGAAGATTTCATCAACAGATATTCCTTGATATTGCACCCGGGGTCCTTATTATCAGGCACTTATTCTTGTCAGAGCAGAATTTTGATCTCGGTCCTATCAGATGGTCATTCTCAGCAGATCAGATTAGTGGTCTTACACCGGGGTTTCCTTCTCCTCAGTGACTGTTGATACCGAATCTCCACAGCAGCCACCTGGATATATTATTGCATGCCTGCATCTTGCATTAGTTTGCATATCCATCTGCATTCCATTAACGTGTGTCTGTGCTGCAGGTACCGTTTCCCCGATCCCGGATTTCTCGCCTTCTGCTGTTATTATGGCCTCCCTCAGGAAGACTGTTGCGTACAAGTTCCCGACCCCCGATGTGTCGAAGCTGATTGGTTTGATAGCCCTGGCAGGGGATTCTGTGAAGGATAGGTTCAGGAAGTCTTATGGCAGGTTGCTTAGTCTGGTTTGCAAACCTTCTACGTCCGAGTTGAATGGGTTACATGCTCTTCTGCAGTTTTATGACCCTCCCTTGAGGTGTTTCACTTTTCATGACTTCATTCTCGCGCCGACATTGGAAGAGTATGCTGATATGTTGGATGTGCCTATCAAAAGGCAGATGCCTTTCGCACACATGGATGTCGAGCCTGATCTGGCTGATTTAGCTTCCTCACTCCATTTGAGCGCTTCTGAGTTAGTGGTGACGAGCTGGAACAAGGTCCCAGGGTTCTCTCTGCAGTTTCTGATAGCTAAGGCCCAGCAGTGTGCTAAGGACAAATGTTGGGACGCATTCAACGCCATCCTTGCTTTATGCATATATGGCATTATCCTATTTCCCAGCATGCCTGATTTCGTGGATTTTGATGCATTCCATATATTCGCCTCAGGGAATCCAGTCCCTACTCTGATCGGAGACGTCTACCATTCAGTGCATTACAAGAACGAGAACCGGAGAGGGAAGAATGTCTCATGCTGCGTACCGTTATTGTACAAATGGTTTGATAGTCATTTGCCCAAGAAGGGTTCTTCTGTCTTGTCTGCAGCCACAGCTGAGTGGCCTGAGCGTCTGATGAGCTTGTCGGCAGAAGATATTGATTGGTTCGTTGACAGAGACAGGTTAGGCACCGAGGTGATCTTCAGTTGTAGTGGGTTTCCTAACGTACCTCTGATAGGTAGGAAGGGTTGCATCAACTACAATCCATCATTGCTAGTTCGTCAGTTTGCATATGCTTTGAGGACTCCACCGAAGGAGGAAGAGGTACAGGAATCTCTGTACCTCACGGGTATTCTAGAAGGGGATTTGTTGTCCAAGCTTCAGTATGCATGGAACAATATCAGCACGAGATGAAAGCCTTTGTTGGGGAAGAGCAACAGCCAAGCCTACCCTCCTTATTCAGATTGGATCAGAGCCAGAGCTAGCGCTATAGGGATGCCATTCCCTCATGTCAGACCAGAGAGTCCTCCACCAGTTGAAGAGCCTACCACTGTGTCCATTCATCGACACAACCAGGTATTAGCCGAGTGTGATGAACTGAAGAGGGCAAATGCAGAATTAGAGAAGGAGTTAGCTCAGCTTCGGAGTGAGAGGAAAGAAGTCGTGCACGCTCTCAAAAAGCAAACAGAGTCGGTAAGCCAACTAAGTGCAGACTTGGCAAAGCAGATTGCTGATCGGGAACGCTTAGGTCAAGACTTCAGGGCTGCTAATGATGTACTAGCTACGAAGAAACAACATCTGGAGGAAGCATATCGGAGAATATCTAAGTTCGACCAGCATTGGAAGACCTCCATGGCCACTAGGAAGGAGCGAGAGGACAAGCTGATGCTGCAGATTTCTAAGCTAGAAGCCGAAGTAAAGGACAGTGAGCGGAGGTTTGATGAAGAGACCGCCCGCAGGTACTCCGCTGAAGCCCGTCTCAACAAAGCTATTGCTAACCTAAGGGAGCATAAGCTGATGTTTGAGTCTAAGAAGCGGAAACTGGAGGATTGCTTTGGCGAAGGAGCTTGGGAGAGTTCAGTTCAGGGGCTCCAGCATACCATCAGGCAGAGGGAACTACTCGTCGAGAGGTTGCTCACTTTGCTAGATCATCCGGATACGAAGGAGTTATTAGCAGAGTATCGCGCCCGTGGCCGTACTTGACTAGTTGCATTCCCGTTGTTTTGATCTTTGATGTATGCTGACCATCACCAGACTTGTTGGCTGAGGTCATGCTGTTGATTTGTTTGTACTCGCTGATACTGTGTACCGCCTTGACAGGCCTTTCCATATATATATGAGATTGATGTTTCCACGATTAGGCTCGGATTTCTTCTTCCTCTTATTATTGTCAGCACCGTCACTAAGGCACTAGGATCAGGGGAAAATCTCCCACGCACACAGACACACGCATGCATCTGCATGAAGCATATTTGCATAATGTATATCTTATTGCTTTTCCTAACCTTTATTGTTGACAGGTTTTTCAGGTTCCGAGTCGTCTCCGGTCTCCAGGATTGATCAAAGACTCATCCACCGCTATTCAACTCACGCTAATCAGACAAGGATAATGGACCAGGTGCAGTCAGATGTGCAAGAGCTCCGTGAACGAATGGATCGTTTTATGGAGCTGATGCAGGTGGTCGCGAATGGTCAAGACCAGCTTCGTACTCTGGTTCAGCCTCTGATCTCCAGGGTTGACAGTAATGGCATACTGCATGGGGGGGCCGTGCCTACTCCTCCTCCAGTGGACGCTCCACAAAACGTTGTTCCTGTTGCCGGGGGCAACGGCAGTGCTAACGGCAATCTGATGACTAATCTCGGACTCAATGCGGCAGGCGTCGGCAATGGTAGTTTGGGAGCCAATGTTAACATAGGGCCGGTCAACGGCAATGCTGGTGCAGGAAATCTGTTGGTGCCTCAACCGTGGCTGGAGGACCATCAGGATGACGTATTCTCTCAGAGAGGTGTAGAAGCGGAGTTGAATGCTGAAGCTCGACTCAGGTTCAAGGCGCTGGAAGACAAGATGAGAGACATTGAAAATCAGAACACGTTGGGCGTTGACATGTCCAAGCTCGGGTTGATTGCTGATTTTAAAGTACCTCACAAATTCAAGGTGCCTACCTTCGAGAAGTATAAGGGTACTACCTGCCCCCGGGTCCACCTCCGATCTTATTATAGAAAGATGTCCGCCTATTCTGACGATGAGAAGTTGCTGATGCACTTCTTTCAGGATAGTCTTTCTGGTCCATCACTCGAATGGTATATGGGTTTGGAGCCCGCTACTGTGCGCACCTGGAAAGACCTCGCTGAAGCGTTCGTCCTCCACTATCAATACAATAGCGACTTGGCTCCCAACCGAGTCCAGCTTCAGAATCTCTCACAGCGGAACAACGAAAGCTTCAAAGAGTACGCCCAGCGGTGGCGTGAATTGGCTGCTCGGGTTCAACCGCCGATGGTTGAGCGCGAGCTAGTGCAAATGTTCGTGGCTACCCTTCCTGGAATCTACTATGAAAAGCTGGTCAGTGGCATGTCCGGAACATTCTCGGCTCTCATCACTATGGGCGAGCATGTTGAGAACGGTATAAAGATCGGAAAAATTCAGGGCGAATCATCCTCAGCTGGAGGAGGCAGTAAGAAACCCTACGCTGGCAAGCGTCGAGAGGGAGATGCCAGTGCTGTCACTAATGCTCGGAGAAAGGGCAAGGGCCCTCAGCCTCAGATTGCTAGCATAAATATCCCAGCTGCTCCACCGCAGCCGCAGCAGCAGCAGCCTCAGCAGCAGAATAATCAGGGGTATAAAAGATATCAGAACCGGGCTCCTCTGACAAACCGTTATTTTGAAACTCCACCTATGTCGTATGCACAGCTTTTGCAAACGTTGCTTCAGCTCCAATTAGTTCAAAAGAGGATGTTGGCTCCCTTAACAGGGGCACCACCACGGGGGTATGACGCCAATGCTACTTGTGATTTCCATACTGGGGCACCAGGCCATACGATTGAGAATTGTAAAGCTTTTAAGCACAAAGTCCAGGACTTGGTAGACGCCAAGGTCATCAATTTTTCTGACAATGTGCCCAACGTTACCAAAAACCCGATGCCTCATCATAAGGGGGGCGGAGTAAATGCTGTTATCACTGAGGAGAGTACGGACTTGCTGACTGATGTCAAAGATTTGAAGACGCCGTTGAGTTTTGTCAAGGCTAAGTTGCTGAAGAAGGGCTTCTTTCCTGGATGTGGAGAGTTATGTATGGCTTGTGCTACACTCCCTGATGGGTGTGAGCAGCTGATCAAAGGTATCCAAAGTCTGATGTCTGAGGGTATTTTACAGTTCAGCCGGAGCGTTGAGAGTGCATCAGGGGAGGTCATGCTAAAGCAGGCAGATGAAGTTGCTACCATTACTATTCCTCGTCACCCTATTACTATTTCTGCGCCCCGTCCGCCTACAATCACTATCACCAGGGTCGGACCAATCCCATTCGAAAGCACTAATGTCGTTCCATGGCATTATGGCGCCGAAGTTTATTGTAATGGTCAGAAGTTAGAGGTTGAGCCGTACGGATCAACTGTGCAGAATCTTACTGGAGTCAGTGGCATCACTCGAAGTGGTAGAGTGTTTGCGCCAGCGGAGGTTGCAGCAGAGAAAGTGGTCGGGGCTGACGCCGCTGATAAGGGTAAAGGTAAAGCTGTCGAAGAGGTCCCTGCAGGGGCAGAGAAGGACTTGCTGGTTAAAGATGCTGAAGAGTTCATGCGACTAATCAAGAAGAGTGACTACAAGATTATAGATCATCTTCATCAGACTCCGTCAAAGATCTCGATTCTTAACTTGTTGCTGTGTTCTGAGGCGCACCGCAACGCATTACTGAAGGTATTGAATGTTGCATACGTGCCGCAGGAGATATCAGTAAATCAGGTGGAGGAGGTGGTGGCCCATGTCAATGCTGGTAATGGGCTGGGATTCACAGATCTAGAGCTAACTCCTAAAGGAAGAGATCACAACAGCGCCTTGCACGTCTGGATTTAGTGCAGAGGCACTATTATGTCACATGTCCTGGTGGATACGGGTTCCTCGCTTAATGTGCTCCCGAAGAAAGCACTGATGAAGTTAGATACCCGTGGATTGCTTTGCACGCCCAGTGATCTGGTAGTGAAAGCCTTTGACGGAACCAAGCGCCACGTCTTCGGAGAGTTGACCCTGCCAATTCAAGTTGGTCCAGAGACGTTCAATACGGTTTTCTATATCATGGACATCATGCCTGCCTACAGTTGCCTCTTAGGTCGGCCATGGATCCATGCCGCTGGTGCCGTGACGTCCACGCTGCATCAAAAGCTTAAATATGCTGTCGGGGGCAGCATAGTAACCGTCTGTGGTGAGGAGGACATCATGGTGAGCCACCTGTCGTCCTTTAAATATGTTGAAATGGATGGCGAGATCCATGAAACTCTCTGCCAAGCATTTGAAACCGTCAGGGTGAAAGAGGTATCTCCCGTCGTCGCAGAGAAGCAAGAGATGAATCTCTCCTCGTTTAAGGAAGCTCGGGCCGTCGTCGAAGCCGGTTCCACCCCAGGCTGGGGGCATGTTTTGGATATACCAATCAAGCAGGATAAGTTTGGATTGGGGTATTCTCCTGGAGCTGAAGCTTCATCTTCTTCTGGCAGCTCGTCTCGTGGGAAAGGGCCGATCCTATTCACCAAGGGGGGAGTAATTTTCGAGAGCATCAACGCTGCGTCGGAGGACAGCGGGGATAGTGATTGTGATCTTGACGCCTGGATTCAACCGAGCAAGCCGGGCGAGCGCCTCCACAATTGGACCATCAAGGAGATTATCAAGCTGACAAGTGAAGAGATCCACGTAACAGATGACATCGACTCTGGACCCTCTACGGCTCACTACGACTTTGATTGCCCGATCTATTAGGCCGAGGATGAGATTGATGAAGACGAAGACCTTCCAGAAGAGTTGGCCCGCTTGTTGAGACAAGAGGAGAAGGTTATTCTGCCTCACGAGGAGGATATTGAGATTGTAAATCTGGGTTCTGAGGAGCTCGTCAGGAATGTCAGAGTAGGGGCTGCGCTGCAGAGTGATGTCAAGCATAGACTGGTCGAGATGCTTCGAGAGTATAGTGATGTCTTTGCTTGGTCATACGAAGATATGCCCGGACTTGACATTGACATCGTGGTTCATCGCTTGCCGTTGCGAGAAGATTGCCCTCCAGTCAAGCAGAAGCTCAGGAGGACGAGACCAGACATGGCTGTAAAAATCAAAGAAGAAGTCCAGAAGCAGTTGGACGCAGGATTTCTAGCCGTCACCACTTACCCTCCGTGGGTCGCCAACATTGTGCCTGTACCGAAGAAGGATGGTAAGGTACGCATGTGCGTCGATTATCGGGATTTGAATAGGGCGAGCCCTAAGGATGATTTCCCGTTGCCTCATATCGATGTGTTGGTCAACAACACAACCCAGTTTTCCGTGTTTTCGTTCATGGATGGCTTCTCCGGTTACAATCAGATTAAGATGGCGCCGGAGGACATGGAGAAAACGACGTTTATCACCCCCTGGGGAACATTATGCTATAAGGTAATGCCCTTCGGTCTGAAGAATGCAGGGGCCACTTACCAGCGAGCAATGGTAACTTTGTTTCATGATATGATTCATCATGAGATTGAGGTCTATGTTGATGACATGATTGCAAAGTCCCAAACGGAGGAGGAGCATCTGGTCAACTTATTAAAACTGTTTGAGAGGCTTAGGAAGTTCAGGCTGAGGCTGAATCCTAACAAATGCACTTTCGGAGTGCAGTCCGGAAAGTTATTGGGGTTTATCGTTAGTGAACGAGGTATTGAAGTTGATCCTGCGAAAATAAAAGCTATCCAAGAAATGCCAGCACCGAAAACAGAAAAAGAAGTTCGTGGTTTCTTGGGCCGGATAAACTACATCGCAAGGTTTATCTCTCAGCTCACGGCCACTTGTGAACTGATGTTCAAGCTTTTAAAGAAAGATCAGGCGATTACTTGGAATGAGGATTTCCAGAAGGCATTCGACAAAATAAAGCAGTATCTTCAAGAACCTCCAATCTTGATACCCCCGGTGGCTGGACGGCCATTAATCATGTACCTGACGGTTCTGGAGAATAGTATGGGGTGTGTTCTCGGTCAGCACGACGAGACGGGCAGAAAAGAGCATGCCATTTATTATTTGAGTAAAAAGTTCACTGAGTGTGAATCTCGATACTCGATGCTGGAGAAGACGTGTTGTGCATTAGCTTGGGCCGCCAAACGTCTACGACAGTATATGCTCAACCACACCACTATGCTAATTTCGAAGATGGATCCGATCAAGTACGTCTTCGAGAAGCAGGCTCTTTCGGGCAGGATTGTCGGATGGCAAATGGTGTTAACGGAATATGATATTCAGTACGTCTCTCAGAAAGCCATTAAGGGAAGCGTATTGTCTGATTACCTTGCCGAACAGCCGATCGAAGACTACCAGCCGATGAAGTTCGAATTCCCTGACGAGGATATTATGTTTCTCAAAGCGAAGGATTGCGATGAGCCATTGCCCGATGAGGGGCCAGATAGGAAGTCTCAGTGGAAGTTGATATTCGACGGAGCGGTTAATTCCTACGGAAGTGGTATCGGGGCTATCATCACGACTCCTCACGGATCCCACATCCCGTTTACTGCGAGACTGACGTTTCCAGTTACCAACAATGAAGCAGAGTATGAGGCATGTATTATGGGTCTAGAAGAGGCAATTGATTTGAGAATCAAGAATCTAGACATATATGGTGACTCAGCGCTTGTAATCAATCAGATTAAAGGGGAGTGGGAAACTCGTCAAGCGAATTTAGTGCTGTACATGAATTATGCCAGGAGGCTGCTTCCGTTCTTCGATCGAGTGGAACTTCATCGTGTACCCAGGGCTGAAAATCAGATGGCTGATGCCTTAGCCACGTTGGCTTCAATGTATAAAGTCAATTATTGGAATGAGGCTCCAAGAATTGTGCTTTCGCGTCTTGATAGACCAGCATTTGTCTTCGCAATCGAGGATGCCACTGACGGCAAGCCATGGTTCCACGACATCCAGACCTTCCTTATGACTAAGGAGTATCCCGCGGGTGCGTCTACCCAGGATAAGAAGACTCTGAGGAGGCTAGCTGGAAACTTTTATCTCAATCCTGACGGAGTGTTGTATAAGAGAAACCACGATCTCGTGCTACTCAGATGTGTAGATGAGAAAGAAGCAAGTATGCTCATGGAAGAAGTTCATGAGGGCACATTTGGTACGCACGTCGGCGGGCATGCCATGACGAGAAAGATCCTGAGAGCAGGGTATTACTGGCTGACTATGGAGTCGAATTGCTTCAGATTCGCGAAGAAATGTCATAAATGCCAGATTTATGCTGATAGAGTTCATGTGCCGCCGTGCCCATTGAATATCATGTCCTCCCCTTGGTCGTTCTCCATGTGGGGCATCGACATGATAGGCAAGATCGAGCCCACTGCATCCAATGGTCATCGTTTCATTCTGGTAGCAATCGACTACTTCACCAAGTGGGTGGAGGCAGCCTCGTACGCTAATGTGACCAAGCAGGTGGTAGCTAAATTCATAAAGAGGGACATCATCTGTCGCTATGGAATTCCCGAGCGGATCATTACTGATAATGGTTCGAATTTAAATAATAAGATGATGAAGGAGCTGTGCCAGAGCTTCAAGATTGAACACCACAACTCATCTCCTTACCGGCCGAAGATGAATGGCGCCGTTGAAGCCGCCAACAAGAACATTAAGAAGATTGTTCAGAAGATGGTTGTGACGTACAGAGATTGGCACGAGATGTTGCCGTTTGCCTTGCACGGTTATCGTACGACGGTGCGTACGTCGACCGGGGCAACTCCTTTCTCCTTGGTGTACGGTATGGAAGCGGTCCTACCGTTAGAAGTGGAGATTCCTTCTTTGCGAGTTTTGGTTGATGTGAAACTCGACGAGGCAGAATGGATTACGAATCGTTTGAACCAACTCAGCCTGATGGACGAGAAGAGGTTGGCATCGATTGCATTTGGTCGCCTGTACCAAAACCGAATGAAGAAAGCTTACGATAAGAAGGTGCGTCCTAGAAGCTTTCAGACGGGTGATCTCGTCCTGAAGAAGATTCTTCCGCCACACTCCGATCACCGGGGCAAATGGATTCCGAATTACGAAGGGCCGTATGTCGTCAGCAAGGTCTTCTCAGGAGGAGCTTTGTTATTATCCACGATGGATGGTGAAGATTTTGCATCCCCGGTGAACGCGGACGCAGTTAAAAAATACTTTGCTTGAAAGAGACCCGCTGGACAAAAAGAAAGAGTCCAGGCAAAAAGGGGCATCCCGGCGAACCAAAAACAGAATAAAAGGTTCGGGCAAAAGTTAGGGATATATTGAAAAATGTACACCCGCGAAGTCGAAAACCTACACTGGGCGGCTTCGGCAAAAAAGGGTATCCCGGTGAACTGAAAACCCGTAAAGGGCGGTTCACACAAAAGTTAGGGATTTGAATAAGCAGATGACTGCGTTCCGCGTGTGGGCTTTCATTGTTTGGTGATTTGGAGGACCTGAGGGCCGTTTATCTGAATCAATCTCTTCCGAAGCTGAAGCGTCGGAGAAACATCGAAGTCGAGTGGGTCTTAGAGGGATCAACTCATGGTGTTCGTCTACGCCTCGTTGCCGACATTTGTATATACTGATGTATATTTATGTTTTATTTTTGCGTGGCTTCCTCATTCCAGGAGCTTGCCTCTGTTGTAAAACATTTTTTACCCATTCAGGGGTTCACCATCAATAAAATGCACATTATTCAGCAATTCTGCTTGCCTGTTTAGCATTTATCTGTTTTGTTTGCGAATGAAAACGCCGATGCTTTTTTTGATAAAATGCGCATACATAAACTTACGGGCCTAGGCCCATTGATTGTTGAAACAATTAATTAACTGAATATTGTCACGAGATAATAACCTGGATAGGCCCCTTTGAGGAGGGTATCGTGTCCGTTTGTTTGTGTTGTTGCAGGTGTAGCGCCTTCCAGAAGATGTGTCGTGCGCATCCCCGAAGCAGGGCGAGCCCTTCTTCTCCAGCAGAGTTCAGTAATCTCTCCACCGCAGCAGTTGAACGCAGAGTAGTGAGCATTGTTATGTCTCCCCCAGGCAGAGATGATTCTCTTCCCTAAGCAGACGCATCCTGAAGGAGTGTCACCTCATCAGCTGAGTCGCACGCCGAAGCTCGTGTTTCCCCAGTAAAGTCGCCGCAGCGGGTGTCTCCCCCAGCACCGGGTCACAAGTGCAGGATTCGTAGGAAATGATTCATACGCCGAAATATGCAGTAGCCGATGGTGCCAGACTGAAGGCTCCTGCGGAATTGAGATTCCCCACCAGAGTTTTACTCTCTCCCGAAGTCAGATGATTCTTTCTTCACCAGCGAAACTGAAATTCCTCACCAGGGTCGTACTCTCCAGTGAAGTAGAATGATTTCTCTCCCCAGCTGAGTCCGCAAACCCCCAAGAAAAGCAGAGTCCTTGGAAGCAGTTGAGACCGTGAGCGGTTTTCTTAGCAGATGTTGAACAGGTGATGCTGTATATCCCCAGGGTCGTACTCTCTTCGGCGAAGCAGAATGACTTCTCCTTCCCCAGCCGAGTTTGCAGATGCCCAAGAGAGTCGAGTCCCTAGAAGCTGATCAGACCATGTTTTCCCCAGTGGAGTATGGAGCAGCTGAGGTTGTTTCCCCCCACAGAGTTGTTATCCCCAGAAAAGTAGCCATGGCGGCCACGCAGTTCATTCTCGCGATTGATATCCGCAGGTCCAAGTTCTCGCAGAGCTTCGTTCCCCTGCAGCAATCAAATGAAGTTGTTTTCCCTGCAGCAGTCCGCGGAAGATCAATTCCCCAGACAGAGTCCGATTGATATTGGCGTGTCCACATTCTCCTCAGCAGGATGATTCCTCTACCTGAGTAGTTCTTTTCTCCTTGACAGAAGGATTTCCTCCCCCCAGCATTTATTTTGCGGACGGGATCGCATCATTGTGCACGGTTGCATAGCATTGTGCATGATTGCATAGCATTGTGCATGACTGCATAGCATTTAGCACTGCATAGCATTTAACGTTGCATAGCATTGTGCATGACTGCATAGCATTGTGCATGATTGCACAACATTTAGCATAAACGCATATCATTCCCACCGTGTGGGGCATAGCGCAGAAGCATACGCATCATAAGCGTGATCTAGGTTACTATCATTCTTGTCTTACAGGTGTTCCGCCAAAAGACCAGTTGTTCAGGATGATTCCTGACATTCTCCCCAACGAGGTCGCTTTCTCAAGATGATTTTTGAGACCCCTAGCGAAGTCTTCAGTTAGAGGTGATTCTCGAATTCCTCAGCAGGGCCGTGTGCTTAAGATGATTCTTAAGACCTCAGCGCAGTTTCCCGAGTTGTTTGATTCTTGAGCTCCCCAGTAGCGTACCCAACAAGAGTTGCCCAGGAAGATTCCTGGAATACCCAGCAGAATGAAGTCTCCAGAAAGGTCAGCAGTTCGAGATGATTCTTGAAGGTGCCCGACGGAGTTGTTTGTTCAAGATGATTCTTGAAACCCCTAGCAGCGTGATATGTATGTTCCAACAGTGATGTCTAATCTGAAGATTGACTTCGTAAACGCCTGAAGGCGATATCAGAAGGTTCCTGTGGATTCAGATTTCCTTGTTGATGAATCAACGTGTGGCTGAAGACAAGGTTCCAAATTTTGTATTCAAGATGATCCATGTTGGTCTGAAGACCAAGTCAGTTGTCCTGAGGTGATGATTGATGGCGATCAAGTGAATAGTTTCTCTTCTGACTGAAGTCGAAGATGTTTCTCCAGCTGAAGCGGAGTTTTACCTGAAGGCAAAGTGTTTGAATCCCCGTAGAGGCATGAATGGCTCTGGATACCATTTCTCTGACTGAAGTCATCTTCGACCATTTTTCGGACTAAGGGCAAGGTTATCCCCAAGGTCATGAATGACCTAGGATTCATTTTTCAGACTGAAGGCCGAAATATATCCCTGACTGAAGTCACAGATGCTCTATAGCAGAGGTGGAGTTGCCTGAAGGCAGATCCATGTATCCTTGAAGGCCAAGGACCATTTCTTCAGACTGAAGTCGAAGATACCTCCTGCAGAGTTGCCGACGGGAAAAGTTTACATCCTTGAAGGCCAAGGATGTTTTTCTAGTTGAAGCTAGAATAGCCGACGGGCCGGGTTTCATGTATCTTCAGAAGAACTTGAAGATTTTTCCTAGCTGAAGCTGGAAGTGGCCTGGGGCCAGGGTTTCATATATCTTTAGTGTTGAAGTTCCGCGGTGGGGCAGTTGTGCAGCAGTATTCCGATGTCCGTTATGGTTCTGAGGGTGAACCCCAGGTCAGAGTGTGCTCGGTTAAGTCTCTCATTCCCAGCGGAGTGGTTTCAAACACGCAAGTGTACCTTTTGTTCCATTTACCAGGGGTGAACCCCAGGTCAGAGTTGTTCGATTATGTTGTTTCCGACGGCGAGGTTGGATGTTTGTTCGACGGCGAGGTTGAACGTTTGGATTTGACGGCGAGGTCATATTATGTTGTTTCCGACGGCGAGGTTGGATGTTGGTTCGACGGCGAGGTTGAACGCTTGGATTTGACGGCGAGGTCAGATTATG
This sequence comes from Lathyrus sativus, assembly GCA_963859935.3. NCBI lineage: Eukaryota > Viridiplantae > Streptophyta > Magnoliopsida > Fabales > Fabaceae > Lathyrus > Lathyrus sativus. The sequence continues at coordinate 3,430,677 of OZ012737.1, forward strand.
TTGTTTCCGACGGCGAGGTTGGATGTTTGTTCGACGGCGAGGTTGAACGTTTGAATTTGGCGGCGAGGTCAGATTATGTTTTGTCCGGCGGCGAGGTTGGATGTTTGTTCGACGGCGAGGTTGAACGTTTGGATTTGACGGCAAGGTCAGATTATGTTTTGTCCGGCTGCGAGGTTGGATGTTTGTTCGACGGCGAGGTTGAACGTTTGGATTTGACGGCAAGGTCAGATTATGTTTTGTCCGGCGGCGAGGTTGGAAGTTTGTTCGACGGCGAGGTTGAATGTTTGACGGCGAGGTCAGACTCTTTAGATCCCCAGCAGAGATGATGATTGTACGACGGCAATGTCGAATGTCTCTCAAAGCGATATTTGTTTCCGACGGTGATGTCAGATTCAGTTTTCCCAGCGGCGATGCGGGGTATGTTGATTGTCCGACGGCGATGTCAGATGTAATTCTCCAGCGGCGATGCGGGGTATGTTGTTCAATATTGTATTTTCTCCAGCGGTGATGCGGGGTATTTTGGTTGATCGACGGCGATGTCAGACTCAGTTTTCCAGCGACGATGTTGGGTGTGTCAGTTAATTCAGTTCTCCAGCGGTGATGTTGGATGGTTCGTTCTCCAGCGGCGATGTTGGGTATTTTGGTGATTCAGGTTCTTTAGTTCTCCAGCGGCGATGTTGGATGTATTGTTTGTTTCCGACGGCGATGTCAGATCAGTATTTCTCCAGCTAGTTGTCGTGCAGCTAGTATTGCCGTATTCAAAGGTTTGTTCCCCGCAGAGTATCGTGTGCTCGTGCAGTTGGCAAATTTTCGGGTTTACCGGTATTCAACCGTCTCGCACCTTGATTGGCTGAGAGCCGTTCGTTTCTCACCCAGTCAGGTTCAAGCCGTTTGAATAGGGGCAGCTGTTGCACCCCAAAATTTGACCAACAATTATTTACCCATTAAGTGTTTGAAAGTTGATACCTTCATCAGAAAGTTCAAAAGAATTGGTTGAAACCAAAGTTGTGTGCTTCATAGCTTGAGAGTTATGGGTGCCCCTCAGATGATTCTGAGACTTTGAGAATGAATTTGATGCTTTGAGAAAGCCTATGAGATGTCTTGATAGCCATCATGAAGCCCAGAGAAGTCATTGTGCAAGGATTCAGAAGATTCAACCATGAATGGTAGAATTAGGGTTTTGACTGGGTCAACCCTAGGATAACTAAAGATTTTGAGAAGGTTGATACCTAATCCAAGAACCATGAGATCATGGAATGATGTATGGAGATGTTATAAAGATGATTCCTAGGCCAACTCATCATGATTGAGGAGTTTGAGAAGTTTTGAGTTAGGGTTTCTGAGGATTGTCAGTGAAAAAACCCTAATTTGATCCCTATCTTCCAGGCAGTTTTAGCTCAATATGTGATTGATATCTCATCTTCCCCACAACATGAATGTTGTAGAGCTTGTTCTTAGCTTTAATTTGAGTGGTGGAAGTCCTTGATAGGAGTTGCAGAGCTCAAGTTATGGTTTGGACAAATTACAGGTCAGCTGAGGTGTGTGAATCTGGGTCCTTGAAAGTCACCCAACTTGCAGACAACTTTTGCCCTAGTAGGATGCTTCCTATGATTTCTTGGTCAACATGAATGTTGAAGAGCATCTTCTTATCTTTCTAGAGAGTACTATAAGTCCTTGATAGGATTTGTAGAACTCAACTTATGGATTGAGCAAGACAGGGGTATTTTGGTCATTTGGAAGTTATAGGTCATTTTAAGCAAAGGCCATATCTCCTATTTCCAAGCCTCAAATGGAAAAACTCAAAACATGAAAGTTGTTCAAAATGGGATTTTAAGTCTAGAAAAGTGGTCATGAGTTATTGGAAGAGCTTGTAGCAAGGATTTACAAGATGGGGTGAAAATGACCTAAAAATGGCTTATAAGTTGAAAAAGTTGAAATTTAATTTTGGTTTAGGAGATGTACAAATCCAAAATGGGTCATTCAATATGTCATTTTGACTCCAAACAATATTTTAAAAACAATGGTTCAAGTAGAATTTTGATTTGAATCTTAGAAATGGGGGTTACTTTGTAATTCTCATTCTTGCATAATAAGGCAACTTGATAAAGCTTCACCAAAGGCAAGGAAATGCATGTTTTGCACTCATTCTTTCTCAATATCTCTTGTAAGGAGATTTTAAAGTCAATTTGTCAAGGCTAAGGCATGAGATAATGGATATCCAATGTATCATTCCATGAGAAGTTCTAAAACTTTCTAGCATTTTCCACAAGTTTCTAGATGTATCTAGATCATTCTTTTGATTGCTATAAGAAGGGTGAAACTCAATGAGGCCAGGGTTGGTGATAATTGTTGGTGAGTGGTGATATTAGAGTGTGAAAAAGTGAGATTCTTCCATTTTCAATTTCACATCAAACCTTCATTCTCTTCCATCTTCATTCATTTCTCCTCCGCAAACACACTACTCTGATCCTTGTGATTGATTGCATACTGAGGTAGAGGAAGATCCAAGGAGGTTTGAAGTTGTTTTGAAGAATTTGCAAGAAGTGCATATTGAGATCAAACACAAGATTCAAGCCTTGTTCATCCATCTTGTTGCATACAGAGTCCATATCTGCCATTGGAGATCAATCAGGGAAAGTTGCATACATTGGATTGGGGTGGAACCACATCCACCATTAAAGTTTGACAGGTTGGTAATCTTGCTCGTATCACCTAATTTATGTGCATTCCACCATAGTTTTAGGTTTAGACTGGTTAAGCTAGGGTAGAGGACCATATTCTGAGGAGTTGAGGAAGTTTTGTGAAGTTCCATGGCAGACACCAATTTCTTTCAGTTGCAAGAACAAGCTGTTCAGTGAGTGTTAGCATGCATGGTATAGTTCAGAATGATTAGGGTATCGTGTGGAACAAGATTATATCAATGGATTTGAGTTGCATTAAGATTGATAGCAGAGGAAAGAATTGAAACCCTAATGTTGGAGCCCTCTGTTAGGATGATTCAAGAGGTTTCAGGGACAATTATTGATAGCATCGTGTTCTGGGTGACTAATAGTACAACTTTGCTTTTGGAAGCTTGTGAATTCATGGAGAAATGGAGGAGAACGATCGAGTGGAAATCCTTGCATGAAGTTAGGGTTTCTGAAAACCCTAGGGTTGAGTTGGAGACGATGAAGCTCCATCGTTGGATCGTCCAGAATGTTTGACTAGTTCAGTTCATCGCACGGCCAGAATTCAATCTCAGAAATGGAGGGAAGACTGAAGCGCATCAAAACGCAGCGCACAACTAAACCAAACGCACCGTTTTGGTTCATTGATGAAACTGGGCCTCAGCAAATGTTTCTATCCACACCTCCCAGGATTTTGGCCCATCATGAAAACAACTGGGGCGTGTTACTTTTGATACCCCCCTCCCATTTATTTCTTATTCTTTTATTTTTATTTCTTTTAATTTCCTTGCATTTTAATAAATTCATATAAAATCCAAAAATCAGTATTTTTCATTTCTTCTTTTTTTCACATAACCATGATTTTGTCTAGAAAATTAATAAAAAATAAAATTCCATTTTATTTTTAGTTTAGTATTTTTAGCATATTATTTTTGTAAATAGTATTGTTAATTGATTTTAGTTGGCACTTGATTTTGTACAATTTGTTTTAGGACTTTCCCTTAGGGTTTTTGAGCCATTCTTTTTGGCATAGTTAGGTATTGAACCCTTGTTTCATATAGGATTTAATTCTCAATTTGTAGATTAAAATTTGATGTAGTTTGATTGTTAGACATTTAGGTGTTCTAATTAGGGTTTTAGGTTGTATAAGTAGACTTGAACAATTTTGTTTTGGGGTTTATAGGCCAAGTTAGTGTATGGGGAATATATGGGTTAAGGGTAAGTATGTATAGAACCCCCTAGAATTTTACTAGAATATTGTATGGTGTTTTAGTATTCTTCATTGATTTTTGAATGTATGGATAGTATGTGTGTTGCTTAAAGGCATAAGTTGTATTGTTGTGTTTTTTTTTTCTTCTCCTTTGAGTGTGTGAGCTTTGAAGATTGAGTTGAAGACCTTATGGATCATCATTGAAGCTTTGAAGACCTTGCAGAGGAGTTTAGCATAGCTTTTGTTTGTTTGTTTATAGGTTTACAGGTGCATAGGCAGAGCCCTAGATAGGATATTTCCATTCAATAAACAAGGAGTGTTTTTGTTCACCTCCTTCCTTCTTTGTGACATAGAGTCCCTTAAGGGTATGCACCTCTCTCCTTTGGAGGGATTAGTGACCTTACCCTTTGAGGTAGAACTTTGAGAGAGCCTTCCCTTTGATGTTAAGTCCTCAATGGCATCCTTTGGAAGTCAGTGAGCACTGTAACATCCTCACCTCATCTTGTTGACTGAATCTTGTTTGCTATAGCAGTTGAGCCCTTGAAGATGGAAGCTGAAGCTTTGAAGAGGATGATTCCTTGAAGATTGTTGAAGTCTGAAGACTTTGTGAAGATCAAGTTGATGCCTGAAGATCCCTGAAGATAGTGAAGCCTGAAGGTGGAGTTGATCAAAGAAGCTGAAGCTCAAGGGAGAAGATGAGTTGATGCTCATGTTGTAGGGTTGATACCTGGAAAGCAGGTGATCTCTGAAGTCTGAAGACTGAGTTGCTGCTGGAGGAGCTGAAGCTTTCTTCTGTTTTCTTTGATGTATTGTTTGTTTTGTCTGATCTGTATGTTGCATTAGACTAAGTTCATTTAGAATAAGTTCAGTCTAAGAGCATGAGTGCATCTGCTTGTATTGTTACTGTGTGGCTTTGCTTGCGGGTATTCGGTAGAGCCCAGCTCCCTTGGCCATGTGTTTATTTTGCTTGATAGCATATTTTCATTTCTTTTATCTGTATGATTGCAGTTTACTGTCTATTGCTTGATAGCATGTTGTTTATTTCTCAGTATGATTACTGTTATTTCATGACTGGCTTGAGGTCGAGACGAGCTTGTGGAGGCTGAAGCCTCACACACATTTCCTCCCTCACTTGCATTGCATGCATTTTACTGTAAAGCTGATGCTTTTGTCTGTTTTGGTGTATCATTGACATGATCCCTTAGGACTCTCATTTCCTTTGATAAGGATTTGGTGATAGAACTTTAGGTTGAAACCTATGCATGACAACATCTAGGAGTTCCCTGTTCAAACCTCAACCATAGGATGAATCCATGGCATGACAACAGTAGGACTTGATAGTCTCCCTCCTAGTTGGGCCTGTTCTCTTCTCATCTCAAAACAGTTTAAGATACAGTAATCAGGAATGATTTCTTTCGTACGTTACGAGCCTTAAGCTATCTGAGAAAGGATTGTGGGAGAGCTTCTTTTCCATGGCCTGGATGTTTAGTATGGTACCCTTTGGGTGACAGGCGACGCATTCACTCCCAGGTCATAGTCTCTAGTGCGGTTGAAATCGCAAACACAATAAAAAACACTTCTTTTAGGAGATAAGCCGTAGTTTCCCGAACTACGTTTGCTCTGATCTTTCGTACCAGATGAAAGTACGTAGGCATAGGATGCGACGTCCTAGCGAGCAACCTTTCCCCCATAACCCTTCGTAGGCCGAACTACGTTGACTCTGATTTCTCATTCTCTGATGAGAATACGTAGGCATAAAGTGCGATGCTTTGCCGAGTCTCATTTTTCTTTTCTTTTCAGCCAGCCTTGATAGGTAGATAGATTAAAACCAACCCGTCCAAGTAAGCAAACAAGCGAGGATCCCGTCGAGTACGACGGACGTGAGGGGTGCTAATACCTTCCCCTTGCGTAACCGACTCCCGAACCCAGACAATGGTTGAGATGACCTTGTCTTACCCTCTTTCGTTAGGTTTCTCCGATCGTTTCCTTTCCCGCTCTGAGGGATAAATAACGAAAGGTGACGACTCTTCTGTCATGCCGGCACCTTATTTTCGCGCAAGCGACAGGTAGAAGCAATGATAGAAACAGATTCAACGTGAAAAATGCTTGAAAACAGTATAAGGCTAGAAGGCTATATGTGAGTTTCTCCCTATGCAACTCCGACGATGTTACCGGAGAAGACGACCGAAGCCCTAGCTCCGGCGTCTGCATGTCATTTGACTCACTCTCCCCTTTTGACTTTCCACTTCACAGTTATGTCATCACCAAGTCATTAAATAAAACCTGTGTGGCAACCATGTGGCTTTTTTTTTGAGTTTGTTAAATAGTTGGACATGGGATTATTGAAATTGCTAACCACACCGTTCTGGTTAGGCCCAAAAGCGGTGAAGAAGACTCTCCTTTGAGTCTGAGGTACTGACTACACCCCTTGCACTTTATTTTTTCATTTTATTTTTATCTTCAATTTTTTATTTATTTTAATAGCTTCCAAATACCTAAAAAATCTACAAAAAATATTTTTAGACATTTCAATATCTTGAATCATTTTTCATGATTTTTATTTATGTTTATTATTTATTTTCACATTTTTCAAATTCATTTGTTTTAACATGTTAATAAAACAACCTTGATTTAGGGTTTTCTATTTGAGTGACTTCCACAAGTTTTTTTAATCTGATTTATTGACATGTTGTTATATATGAATGAGGGAGGTTTGAGTATTTTTGGTGGCCTCAAATGATGTTGTTTAATAAACTTTTGGTTTAATTCTAAAGGCCTCAATCCTTTTGACACTTATGAGTTTGTTAGTGGCTTTTGAGGGAATTTTTGTACCAATCTTGTATTGAACTCTTGCACATATATTCTTGAATGTTTAAAGATGACTTAGAACTTTGAGTGAGATTTTATTGGGTCATTTTTATATTTTTGTTTGGTGCATCAACTTAGGGTTTATTTTGAACATGTCATGGTGTTTGCTTTGACCTAGTTTTTAGGCATGCTTCTTTGAGTGTTTGCCTTGATAAATATATGTTTAAGTATGGTTTGAAAGGTATGTTTAGCTTCTGAATTCATGATTCCAAAGTGTTCTTACTATAATACCCCAAATTTTGACCCTTAGATCTTCATCATCATTCTAAGAGCATCATCATGTCTTTATCTAACCATTAACCTACTTCAAGACTGTCTTTGTCAAGATGCAGATGAATTAGGGTTCCTTATAGTCAGTAATCGAGGTTTCGATGGTTTGATCAGTCTGTGTATTTTATTGATTCTACATGAAGCAAGTTTCCACATCATCAAAATACTATATTGGGTTAAGTATGAATCCAATTTGAGTTTGTCACCCAAAGAAGAGGAACAGTGCAGTCCAGAACCCCCGATTAGGGTTTCTGATCAGGAAAAGCCAACTGTGGTTTCACTTTTGATTTAAATAGTACTACAATGATGGAATCATGGTCTATGAAGCTCATATGACTTGTGGAAGTCTACTCAAGAAGTTTCAAGACCTCAGAAGACCCAGAACACCAACAGTCGATCCAAGGTTTCCTGATCGATCGGTTCGTATGACTGAAAAGTCAACTCTTTGACCCCAGAATTGAAAGCAATCATGTTCCTAATGTTATATTATATCTAATCATGAAGTTTGATGACCATTGGATCAAGGATTTAAGAGTAATCGAAAAAGTCGGGAATTAGGATTTTGAAAGTGGCAAGACCATAACTTTTTAACCACACATCCAAATGGAGTGGTTCAAAGCTTGTTGGAAAGGTCTTGGCAAGTTCTAAAAAAGTGAAACAGTGTTTCATGTCCGAAAAATGAATAGATTTGGAGTTATGATCAAAATTATTACAAGAGGGGAAAAGACTTAGTGAAATTTCACATTTTTAGCACTTGTCAAGTCATGTTTTCAGCCAACTTCAAGGGTGTTTTTGACCTAGTTCCACTTGGAATTTGAAAATTACCAAAACATGAAAGTTGTAGAGCATGATTAGGGCTTTCCAAAAAGTATTGTAACTCCTCCATAGCATTTGTGAGATAGGAGTTTCGAAGGATGCAAGTGTGGGTCCAAACACTTGAATGCACCATTTCAAATTTGTCACAAAACAACTTGCCAGCCATTGAAATCATTCTCAAACATTTGATAAAAATTTGATTTGATAATCATAGGAAATGATGAATAGAAATCTAGAAGAGGTGATGGTTTGAAAGGCTATACAAGATGACAAGCCAATTGCAACCAAGTTGCAATATTTTAATCAAAAATCAAGAGGAAAGAGAAACTTTTCCATGAAGAAACCTGCAGCTGCAGTTCCCCTACTCCCTAGCCACACTTAAGTCATTTCCATTCCTCTTATTCAACTTGATTTTTGCATCACATTGAGCCAAGAACTTGGACTTCCAACTGCACCAAATCTTGGACATATTTGCTTCATTTTTTTCCCTCAGAGGCCAAAACTCAAAATCTGATCTCATCCTTGATCATGTGGCTTGGCCTATAAATTGGGCAACTTCTATGCATCAAAGAGACGATTTTAACCAAGAAACCAGCCAAAAACCCCCCCTCCTTCATTAGTTGCAAACTCTCTTGCAAATCCAACCAAAATCTGAAGTGCCAAAAATCTGTCTTGGACAGAACTTGCATCAAAACATTTTCTAGCCATTCCACACTCTTTCTAACACTCCACGCAAGTTTCAAATGACTATTTAGAGTTGTCCAAGACACTACTTGCACCAGAAACCATTTCTTTCTCAAAGTCAACCTCCGAAACCAAAAAAGTCAAACTTTCTGCATCTTTCAAGCCATAACTTGTTACAGATCATTTCCAACTCTTTTGATACCTCTAAAACTTCATAAATAGCATATAGAAACTGTACAAATCAAGTTTTCACTTCTATAACAAAGATTGGATCATGTTGCTTTGTAAAATCATGGATTTTTTAGGCTTTTCTTCACTTTTCAAGCTATTCTGTTCAACGGTGGGGTTGTGGATCATTGGAGCTGGTATTCATCATTTTTACCATTAATGTTGCTTTGTTTTCTCCTATGAAACCATAAGCTTACACAATGTTGATTACCATATCATTGCCTTTTCATGTTATCACATGATCACTTTAATCACTTTTGGTTCTTATCATGCTTCATGCCTTCATCATGTTGAATGTTGTCACATATAGTCTTACTTGATTAGTGTCCCATGTTTGGTTTGAGTTGTAACTCATATTCTTGATTTCTACTTGCTCATGATTACTTTTGTGTGTTCCTTGATGTTGTAACCTCTTTAACATGATCTCGTGTCTTTACCTTACTTGTTATGATGTCTTGTTAGAACCATAACATCCTTAGGATTGAGTCTTGCTTTGAAATTTACCTTTGAACATGTATGACTCCCCATGAACTTTGAATTTCCACTTGAACTGTTGTAATACTTCTTCTGTGCCTATTTGGTTCAGTTCTATGACCCATTGTATCATTGTTTTACTTTTCCCGACTATCAATTGATGCCGACTTTGGAAGAGTATGGCTACTATGTGGGAGTCCTTGTGAAGGATAAAAAACCATACAGTGGATTAGAAAACTTACCTTCGTCGAATGAAATAGCAGATGCTCTTCTCCTTGAAGTATCTGAGATTAAAACTCATTGTGCCACCAAAAAAGGGGTAGAAGGTTTCCATTCAGATTTCCTAGTCAAGAAAGCTGCCTACTTTGCCAAAGAAGGGAGCATGGATGCATTCGAAGCAATTTTAGTTCTATTGATCTATGGACTAGTATTGTTTCCCGAAGTAGAGGAATTCGTCATTTTCCCTTCCGTTACCATATTTTTAAGTGGAAACCATGTGCCTAGCTTGTTAGGAGATGCTTATCACTCAATTCATCATCAGACACTTCAAGGAAAGGAAGCTATTCTTTGTTGTGCACCTCTGCTGTACAAATGGTTCGTCAACCATTTGCGAAAAACCGATGCTTTCAAAGAGAATCCCAATGGATGGAGATGGTCTCAAAGGATAATGTCTTTAACACAAGTTGATATTCATTGGTATAACCCTGTCTATGATAGAGGAGTCTATTTTGATTAGTGCAGAAGTTTTTCAAACATACCACTCACTGGGGTAAGAAGAGGAATCAACTATAATCCAGCATTGGCTAGACGTCAATTTGGTTTTCCGATGAAAGACAAACCCACCAATGTGATCTTATCCGGTTTCTTTTATCTCAATACTAAAGTAGCGAAAAGTATGAGAAATAACACAATTAATGCTTGGGAGAACATCCAGAAAAAGACAAAAGCAGACCTGGGGAAAAGAAACTATGTAGCTTTTGAACCATTTACTCAATGGGTCCAATCCAGAGCAAGATATCTAAAGATGCCATACCACCCAGAAAAGAACACGCATATTGTTGTCATCCTCTGCCATTCCCATTGATAAGATGGAGGAGTACTAAGAATTACTTACAAGAGCTCAGCTTGATAGGGATACTTGGGAAGGAAAGTATCATGTGCTTTCTTCGAAACAACAAGGCTCGCCAGAGAAGTACAAGAAAAAGATGAGTTGATAGATCGGCTCGAACGGCGAGTGATCAATGGGGAAACAACAAAGAAGAATTTATTTTTCTCCAGTATCAAGCCCACTCAAAGCATTCACGAATACTCAAACATCCCTCCAACCTCTGGAGCCTGGAAAGGAATAATGGATAAATTGGTGATGGAGAATGCAATTCTGAAGAAATTGAAGAGGCCTCGCGTCTGAAGTTCTTAGCCTAGGCTGTGGAACCTAGTTTCTTGATGTAATTTAGGCTTCTTGTATTGTGTCTCAAAGGTTGTAACTTTTTCCAATAATGAATGAAATGAGAGTTTGACACAATTGTTCTTCTAAATTTTGTAAAACCAGTTGCATTTGAATTTCATCTTTGCATTCTACTAACCATTCAAGGAAATTCAAAAAATTTCTTTTGCAGACATTGAAATGGCACGACGAAGCAGGCTTCAGTTTCCAAACTTAAGATTGGGTAATCCCACGATCCTTGCAGGCCTTGTCAGGAACCCCACCGCTTTAATTGTGAAGTATGGAGATCTTCTACTGCTACTCAACACTCGAGTCAACAAGGACATGTTGCAAGCACTCGTTGAGTTCTCTGATCTCGTGTATCATTGTTTCATCTTCCCAGACTTCTAGTTACTTCCAACAATAGAAGAGTACTCTGCTTACTTGAGAATTCCTCTTACCTTCAAAGCTCCTTATGGGAAACCGAAAAGGAAAGACCTTGTTAAGGCACTACACATTAGACCAACAGAGTTGCCCACTGAATTGGTAACCAGGAGTGGTTTCTCTAGAATGGAAACAAAACCATTTATGGAGATGGCCAAATTTCATTACAATAACAGAAATTTGGGGATCTTTGAGGCAATTTTGGCTTTCTTAATCTATGGGTTGTACCTTTTTCCATGTTATGACAAATTCATCAGGGAGGAGGCCATCCGACTTTTCATCATCAAGAATCCTGTGAACACACTGCTGGAGGATACCTTTATCACCATCCATCACCGAAAGATATATGATCGTGGGCTCTTCTCATGCTGTACGGCTTTGCTCAGCAAGTGGTTTATTTCTCACTTGCCTAGAAATCATATTCTTTGGAACTTCCCTAACAAAGAAGCGTAGGTTGAGAAATAAATAACCCTCAGGAACTATGATGTCAATTGGTATGATACCAAGATCAGTGGTATTGCAATGATCTAGAGCTATAGGGATTTCCCGAATATACCCCTCATTGGTACTAGAGGAGTTATCGGCTACAACCCAATCCTCACTCGCCACCAGCATGGATATTCAACAGGGCCAGAGCTATAGCCAGATCTACTAAGGGCCTATTTTTTTGAAAAAGACAGCGATGAAGAATTGGAAACCCAAGCTAGTTTTGCTTGGTCTCGTCCTCACATGCAAGGGATGACCCCAGAGGGAAATATAAGTTATTTAACCACAAGAGCCTATCTACATTGGTTAAAGGAGATAGCTTTGAGAATGTTTTATACTCGTACCTATGAGATCACCATGGAGCCCGAGGTTCTTATGCCTAGGGAGGAGTTGAAGTACGTTTTGGTCAAAACGGAACGTGAAAATACTTAACTGTGGGAGATAATTCGTCAGAATCAATTCCAGCCCAGGTTTCAAGAAGGAGAAGGATCGTCTAGCTAGAATGATCAATACTTCACCATTTCCTGCTTTTCGTCAAGATTATAATCTTTGTTATATTTGCTTCTGTTGTACGAAAGGTCTTGCTTGTTAGCAAGGGCCATCTATTGTAATAACAATCATTTCAACAAGTCAGACAAGCCGGTGTCACATGATTTGTTCTCGAAAAAGAATTAAAAGAACAGAAAAAGAAAAACAAAACCCCGCTAAGTCGAATCTTAAAAACAAGCGACTTAGGAAAAAATGAGAGTATCCCGCTGGACTTCGAAATCAAAAGAGGTACTCAGAAGAGTCAGTCCAGGAAAAAATAGGGAAATCAAAAAATCCTCGAAAAAACAAATCGTGTGACTCCAGGTACACAAAAAAACGAAAAGCGAGTGATCGTCACTCGATAAGCTTGTGGTTTCCTGAACCATCGCTTTTGTCATTCAACCTTTAAAAGGTGAGCGCTGGTGTCGAATTAGCAGAATGTAGGATTGGAGAACATCAAGTAGAATGGGTGGATTAAAATAAAACTTTGAGCCTTATACCCTTTCTTTCAAACCATGAACCTGACCACGATACAACCTGCAAAAGACCTAATTGAAGCAGGTTTGTTTCGAAAGCATACTTCATTAAAGATCACTTCGAAATCGACTCCTAAAAGGATTCCCTTTACCATGTTGGTACTAATTTTGACATTCTGATAAGTGACTCGTTCACTATATGTCACAACCTTTTTTCCAGTGAACAGACTTGGATTCCAAAGCTGTCATATGCATTAAATTAATATATCTCTTATGCAAAACAATTCGTTTTACTTGTGAGTAAGCACTTGACATCAGGAGAGTTTCCACGGTGGGAAGTTTGATCAAGATAGAATGCAGAATGTCTGAGTACTCCGTTGAGCAGGGACAAGCCATATCAGATCATCATATCAGGGGAATCAGTCGTCCGAAGATGCAGTTTATCTGGGGCAATCAGGTCGAGATTTGGTAAATCTCTCGAAGGTCAGTTGGTCAGGGGCATTTGTTCAGATCGGATAATCAGGGGAAAAAGTCATTGCAAGGCTGGGGCAGGCCACCCTAAGAGCACGAAAGCTATCCTTATCCAGAAGGCAACGAATATGAAGCACCTCTCCGAGGGTCAAATGCTGAGGCAGTTCATATCTAGCCATAAGGGTACAGGGATTTCAAGTTTCCTTTCGAGGAATATGTCTACAAAAATCCCACAGGCTGGGGAAAATTGGAAGCAACAGAACTGTTCCTCCCCATATCTTCAGAGCTACTTAGAGCTGTTCAAGCAGGATCAGTCAACCTTCAAGTTCAAGACGAATGTCAGGAATTCATGTTAACCATCTCCTGACCCTTCAACCATAAACCTTGTATTCAGACAAGCTGTTTTCCAACCCTGTATCCATACAGGACATTTCCCAATGTCAATCGTATCTGACCCTTCACAGAACCACCAGACAGCCCAACTCCTATTGGCAACCACCAGAAAGCCCAATCCCTATTGGCGTATCACTCCAAAATCCAATTCCTATTGGTACACATAAAAATTTCACATGGTCTTCCCCACCAAGTCCAATCATACTTGGCACATCCGGTTATTCTCACCAGAGTTGGCTTCACCTCTTCAGCATTTATTTTGTTGAAGTGGTTCTTTGCATCCAACTTTCCCCAGCAGCCCGAGCGTACATTTGCATTTTTGCATATAGTTATCATATTTGCATCATATTTGCATTACATCCTCCAAATGCGAAGCATTTCCATTTCGTATGGAGCATTACGCCATAGAAAAATTGAAACATATGCATACGAAACATAAGCCAGTTTTTTTAGCTTTCCGTGGGAACCTGAATCAACTCTTCAATCAAGACAGTGATATATCAACAACCTAGTTCAGTCACCTCAGTTGCTTGCTTACTCTTGGGTTCCAGATCATACGTCGGTCGTACTTTGTCCATCATCCCTCTAATGATGACATCCCCCAGTAGGTTTTCCTTCTGTCAATTCCTATTGACAAAGTGATTTTTTGGATATGGATGGTTTTCCTTCTGTCGATTCCTATTGACGAAGGGGTTTTGAGGATCGCCAAGGTATTCTGGTTGATTTTTCTTTCTGTCGATTCCTATTGACGAAGGGGTTCCGAGGTTCGCCGAGGTATTTTGGATATTGGATATTTCTTTCCGTCTACCATTACACAAGGTGATATTTTGGACGTGATTTCCTTTCTGTCAATTCCTATTGACGATGTGATTAATCTGTGTGGTTTTCTCTTTGTCTATCCTTAGAAGATGCGAGATTTGGATGGTTTTCTCTCCGTCTATCCTTAGACGAAGTGAGTTTGGATTTGGTTTTCTCTCCGTCTACCCTTAGACGATGTGGTTCTTTGAAGATGGTTTTCTTTCCGTCGATTCCTATTGACGAAAAGATTCTGAAGTTCTTTAACGTGATTTATGGATTTGGCATTTCTTTCTGTGGATTCCTATTGACAAAAGAGTTCTAAAGTTCGCTGATGTGATTGTTTCGGATGTGATGTTTGCTTTCCGTCTACCATTAGACAAGGTAATGTTCTGGATAATTTTCTTTCTGTCAATTCCTATTGACGATAGGATCTCCAGATGGTATTTCTCTCCGTCTATCCTTAGACGATGTGAGTTGTGGATATGGTTTTCCGTCTGTCAATTCGTATTGACTATGTGGTTTGTTGACTTTGGATATTTCTTTCTGTCTACCATTAGACGATGTGAACTGTGGATATTTCTTCCTGTCTACCATTAGACGATGTGATTGTTCTGGATACGATGTTTCTTCCTATCTACCATTAGACGATGTGAGTTTCATGTATCGTTCATTTCGTTGATTCCTATTGACGATGTGTTTACTTTGGGTATGTTTTCTTTCCGATGACATGTGACCGGGCTTCAATTGCATACATCCCAACCAGACTGAAAATTTTTGGGTTCTTTTTGTATTCAATCATCTTCTACCTTGAATGTTTAAAAGCCGTTCGCTTTTACCCTTCAGGTCCAAGTCGATTGAATAGGGGCAACTATTGTACCCTAAAATTTGCCCTTCCGTTTTAACCTTAACTGGCTTTTGTTTCTCTGCATTTCTGCATATCATAGCATTTGTTCTTGAGGCATGGGATCTAGGCATTTCTGTGGCTCAGTGCTCCTTTAGTGCAAGAGACTGAACAACAAGCATCAGGGGCTCCGACATTTATTTTGCCCAGCGATCGAGCGATCGATTTTATTTTATTTTACAGGTTATTTTTAGCTCAGGAGGCAGCATTCAGGCTATATCGAGAATTCTCAGGGTTATAGCATTCAAAGGCAAGTTTCAGAGGCTTATCAGGACCTAGAACGGTTGACAACGAGCAAATGTGCAGATTTCCCTCCAAAAGGCGCCAAATTCAAATTTTTGAAGGTGTTAATCGATTAACCAAGTCAAAAACAAGTCAAATTCAAACATTCAATGGTGTTAATCGATTAACCATATGGTTAACCGATTAACAAAGGCAAATTTTGCCTCTGCACGTGAATTTCCAAGTGAAACCACTTTGGGGTCCATTTTGATCACATGTGAAATTGAGTTTACACCTTAGGAAGGATCTAAAACCACTTTGAATTATGGTTAATTTTATTTTCCCTCCAAATTCCCATTCCTAATCCCATTCCATGTTTTCACAAACCACATTCCAAACCTCATTTGTATCCAAACGTAAGGGATATTTAATTGATTTACTCCAAAACACACACATCTAATCCTCATAATTTCCATTTCATTTCAGAATTCACTCTCATTTCTCTCAATTTGCTCTCAACTTTCCATATTCTAAAACCCTCACCAAAGCTCTTCTCACACTGAAAATCTTGATTCTCCATTGGAATCATTTATTTCTAAGAGGTAAACTTTCATCCTTGATCATCATCATCTTAATTTCTTCCTCCAATTTTTGTGCAAGCTTGGATCTGAATTTTGAAGTTGCTTTGAAGGAGCTTATTTGGACTATTTTGGCTTAAGTGTGGCGGATCTTCACTCCTACAACAAGAAAACACTTGGATCTTGAAGGATCTCTAGGTTTCTTGCTTGGATCTTCTTAATTGGAGTAAATCAACACTAACCGAAGCAATTCTCCGCTTCGTAGGTTGGAATTCTTGATCCGATTTTGATTTTGAGCTTATTTGCATAATTCTCATGTGGATCTTCATTTTTGATTGATTTTGCTAATTTGATTCATATGATCTGTGATCTTGCTGGTTTAATGTGTTTACATGTTGATTGGATCAATGTTTGCTGGTTTAAATTCGAGCATAATTGATTATGTGATAATCCGGATCATTGGATAAGTGTTTATGTGCTGAAAATGTTGTTCTGTTGTTGTTTTTCCGCTGTCGGTACAGGGTTAACCGATTATCCCAGGGTGTTAACCGATTAACCATTGTGCATTTTCAAATTTTCAAGCATTTTTCAATGGTTAACCAATTAACCCTTGGTGTTGATCGATTAACACTATGCCAGCAGGCATGTTTTGCTGTTTTTCATGCTTGTTTGGTATAGTTTCACTTCGAATCTTCACAGACCAGTGTGATGCATTAGGAGTGAGAAGTTTTGGATATATGTCGATGTTCTTGATTGTTTAATCATGATTTTTTCGACACTCGTGTTCGATTTCCATTTGAATGCATGCTTATGGATGTGGTTCAAAATGATGACCATTTGCATTATTGCCTTTGCTTGCATTGCTTGAGGTTGAGATGTGCTTGTGGCGGCTACTGACCCACACTTTGTTCCTCCATCTCTTCTCATATTTGTTTTGCATTTTCTTATTTGCTTGAAGAGGTTGAGATGTGCTTGCGGTGGTTGTTACTGTTAGAACACAGATTGGTGTTTAATATCTCTCATTATTTTGATGATACATTAATGAAATTATGTATAGAGAATTTATATGCTCTAATTTTGTTCAAGTGTTTATTTGTTTCAGATATCAAAATTAATATTATTTTGGAAGCAAGAACGCCTCTGAACACTACAGAATGAAAAAGCTCTGAACATCAGAAGTAACACATCAGAAGACTCTGATCTACTACAGTGACTCTGAGCGAAGCTGAGAAGAACTTTAGTAAAGAACATACGTAAAGCTTCAGAAGACTCTGGAAGTACTTAACGCTGCAAGTACAGAAGCTCTGATAAGCAAGTATGATCTGATAAAGAATTTCATGCTTAAAGCACTTTGCTGCAAACTCTGATAAAGAAACTCTGATTGAGTTAACTCTGATCTGAAGAACTAGGAATATCATCAGAAGTTCTGATGCAAGATGTTCCATAGTTTTTGAAGAAGATGATCTTCAAATAAAAATCTGTTGGCATATTCTCTGTCCTTTATCCAAACGGCTCTTTCCTCATTCGTGCATGACACATGAATTCAGACCAAAAGGATTTGTCAGAACATTCCTCTTCTGAGAAAGGAAAAGTCAATAGAAGACAAAAAGAACAGAATGCTCAGTATTGCACAGTCTTTGAGAAATAGACTTCGAGTACTATAAAATCAAGTCTCAGCATCACTTCAAAGGCTAACGAACTACCAACGAACTTCAAACAAATTATTGTAAAAGGCTATCAGCATCACTTCAAAGGCTAACAAATTATTATGTAAAAATCACTGTTGTGATATAGCTTTTTAGAAGCAAATCTTAAACACTTTTTTAGTTTATCTTTTTTAAAAGATTCCTTAAGAGAGCAAGTGTTGTCAGACTTCTTGAGAAGACTAAGATAGTTGTCTTAGTGGTTAACACTGTAATCAGTTTGATTGAGTGGATTAAGTCCTTGTTGAGAAAGGCAGATCGCCTTGGTAGGGTGGACTAGATTAGTTTAAGTTCAAACGAACCAGGATAAAAATATTGTGTTATTTTTCTATCATCTTATTTGTTTTAAAACCCTTATTCAACCCCCCCCCCCCCCCCCCATTCTAAGTGTTTTTCCTACCTTCAGTTGGCATCAGAGCTCCGGTTCTGTAAGTGCTCTCACTTAACCGTGACAGAAAAAGATTCTGTTGGGAAAAACTCTTAATCTATTATTCTTGATTTATCATGGCTGCTGAAGCTTCAACTTTATACAACAACAAATACAATGATAGAGACAGAATCAACGCCAAACCTCCCATGTTTGATGGTGAGAAGTTTGATTATTTGAAAGATAGAATAGAAAGTTTCTTTCTAGGCTATGACGCTGACTTATGGGGTTTAGTTACTGATGGCGATATTCATCCTACTAATGATGAAGGCAAAAAGGTTGACAGAAAGCCTATGTCTGATGAACAAAAGAAGGAGTTTATAAACCATCACAAGGCGAGAACCATTCTATTAAATGCTATATCTCATAATAAGTATGAGAAAATAACAAATGGAGATACTGCATTTGATATGTTTGAATCTTTAAAAATGACGAATGAAGGAAACTCCCAAGTAAATGAGGCAAAAGCATTGGCACTCATTCAGAAATATGAAGCCTTCAAGATGGAGGAATCTAAATTTGTGGAAGTTATGTTCTCAAGGTTTTAGATTCTAACTGGTGGTCTGAAGGTTCTGGACAAAGGTTACTCTACTGCTGATCACGTCAAGAAGATAATCAGAAGCTTGCCAAATAGGTGGAGACCAATGGTGACAGTGCTAAAGCTTGCAAAGGATCCGAATAAGATCACTCTGGAGGAACTGATCAGTTCCTTAAGGAGTCACTAGATTGATTTGGAAGAAGACGAACCTCAGAAGAAAGGTAAGTTTATTGCGCTAAAATCTAACAAATCTGCTAAAGCTTTATAGGTAATTGAAGAAAGCTCTGAAGAATCTTCCTCTGAAGAAGATGGACTGTCTTTGCTGTCCAAAAGAATAAACCAACTCTAGAAGCACAAACAAAAGAAGTTCAGAAACTTCAAGAGATCTGATCAGCGTGGTGAATCTTCTGCACATAAGAAATCTGGAAATAAAGATGTAGTGTGCTACGAGTGCAAAGAGTCAGGCCGCTATAAAAATGAATGTCCCAAACTTCTGAAGGAGAAACCCAGAAAGAAGTTTGAAAAGAAGAAGAAAGTTCTAATGGCCACGGGGGATGATTCAGATGCTTTTGAATCTTCATTGGAGTCAGAAGATGATCGCGACTTTCTATGTCTAATTGAACTAACTGCAAGTGCACAGTCTATCGCGTAGTAATATAAGATATGGATCCCACAGGGACTCGTAATCAATCTAGTATTTTCGGGTGTTACTGTGTTTAGCTAGGTTGGTATGGTTTTAGGGGAATAAAAGAAAAATAAGTGTGTAAACTATAGGGGAACTAAAACGTTACTTAAGGTATAAATGCGTGAATCGGTATGAAATATGTTGGTTGTTCAAGCATTCGACAAGTCACCAGTGTTTTGGGTGTTTTCAAAAATAGTTTAAGAAGAAAATGACGGTTTAAATACCTTTCTCTCACGATGGTTGTTGACGCTAGTCGCAACTCTAAGGCGAAACGTATGATGTCGCTATCCCATTCACGGTTAAAATTACTTTTTGAAAACCATTAAGCTCTAATCCCTTTTAAAGCGTTGTCGCTGTTTTTAAAACGAATGCTTAGTTTTTACTATCTGGACCTAACCTCAGTTGTCGCTTGTTGGTTCGTACCCTTATGAATTTCCCACTGTCGTGGCAAAACTGCTTTTAAATAAGTTCTCGCTGTCGCGACGAACATTTATTTTAGAAAAATCGATTAAAAACTAAAGCCATAAATAAGTTTGAAAAGGATAGTACACACCGGTTATTATCGAATCCCATCTGACTACCTATTACATACCGATTACATTAATTTAGCCGGACATGGAATATAAACTAAGAACACGTAAACAATGGTAAAATATATGAACATGCATCATAATGGAAAATAAAATTCAATTAACGATTATAATAAGAACCTGTAAATAATTCAATTGGCCTTTGGGAAATCCTCCAAAATGTCGGCAGGATTTAGTCTTGGTGCCAATTACTTGTACATAATAGAATTGAAAAGTAAAACACAATTGGAAGGAAAGGAAAGAAAAAGGAAACAATAAGAAATTTTGAAACTCCAAAATTGCTCTGAAAATAAATTGGCAGCACTTCGTGTCTTCAATGCAGCTCCCTATTTCTTGTATCAGCTCCCTCCTTTTATAGACGCAATTTCCAACGGTTAGTTACCTCAAGAAGTGGGATTGATCTCAGCAAAAGTAGGAGCTAGTGGTCCACTCCTTTTGGTATTTGAAAGCACTTACAGCACGTGCAGGATTTCTGTACTTTTTGTCTGCATGACGGTCGTCATGATATTGCGACGGTCGTAACACGTATGACGGTCGTAATGGGCTCGTGACGACCGTCACATCAGCAAAATTCGTTTTTGTTGTTTTTAGTCTATTTTTCATCTGGTTTTCATCTGTAATTGCTTGTTTTCTTCATCTTGCTCCATTTGAACATGAACTTTGAATACCTGCAAAATATTGGACAAATAACATGGAAATACCCGAAATTGGAGTAAAACCAGTCACTGATTAGTAAAAATGTATTTCATTATATATATACCATTTCGCGTTATCAAACTCCCCTAAATTTGAATCTTTGCTTGTCCTCAAGTAAAGGTAGGAAAAATTTAAAATTTGGCAAGCACGCGACACACTCTTCTTTCGAAAAGATTTCTCAAATGTCAAGTTAGGAAACCGGGGGTCCAATGCGAACAAAACATATACGGCGATGACACTAGATGGTAAGCCTTCGAAGGCCTCTCTTTTATGCAAGCCAGTCCCAATCATGTTACTGCAGCTCGGCTTCAAGCTTCTCGCAACAAATTTTACCCGGTTTGTTCTGGCGCAATCACATTAAGCTCGTTGTCCATACACGTTCATGGTAAGTAAACCTGTTGGTGACTATGATCTCTTTGCTAGTTTGATTTTTCTTCGCACATATGCTCATTCTGCTATTATTCTGAAGGAGTTTCATACGGTTGGGCTAAATGCTCGGGCGAGAAGCACCTAACTTAGAAGGGACATGTCTCTATACTCAGGCTATATGGCTTTTCTTTTTTTTTCATGATTTTTCATTTCGTACTAGAGATCACACACTTATTTGCATCAGTTTCTCACTTAGAAGTGTTTCAGATGGTGCTGACTGCTCGTATAAACTACTGGGGGCTCCGTTTGAGTCAAAACTTGAGGCTTTGGTACGAGTAAGTAGTGAAACTGACTCGCATAAACCAGAGGTCTAAGGTGTCAGGGCGGTAGTGGCTTTGTTAGAATTTTCTTCTCGCGAATTCAAAACTTGGTTAAGCTTTAGCGTGTCATGTGATGCTTTGGAGATGATAAAAGTTTCTTTGTATATGTCGGATAATGCGTGGGGAGTTCACGTAACGGAGATATATATATAAATGAGCTTTATTTGCCAAAATTGAAATACTTTAAATTGAAAATTTGAACGAAAGTGTAGGCGGAATAGAAGTACAAGCGGAATAGGAAATAACAGGGAAAAAGGGAAATAATGCTCCGCTCCCACACTATATCAGTCAGTGTCCCCACCGATTTGAAAGAATGCGGAAGGGAAAGTACAAAGAAAACAAAATACAAGAAATGAAAAATACTACTAGTCCCTTCCTCTTCCTCTGTCTCTACGTCTACCTCTGGCTCTTCCGTCGCATGCCTCGAGGTTCAAAGCTCCTGTGTGGTGAATGTAGTCGTGGAGGCCGTCGACTCGCACAGTGAGATTGGCCATGTCGTCGATCAGGCTGGCCTGGCCATCCTGGAGTTGCTGCATGGATATCCTCATGTGACCGATTTGTTCTCTCTGCCAAGCTTCAAACTGTTCAGCCCTTCGATTCTGTTGTGCCATCATAATCATCATCTAATTCTGTTGTTCGATGGAGCGGAGGAGATCCGCGTTTGTAAAATCGGGTTCAGGACGGTGGCGGCGACGTGAGGAAGGACCTTCGGCAGGAGGTGGTTGTGATGGCTCATCCTAGTCAGCTCTGTCCAACTCTTCTTGAACTTCATCCATGGGCCGTTGGGCATTTTCCTGAGTTGGAGCAGCAGGAGCATTCGGATCGAAACCAGTTGGCTCTGTCCTGCGGATGCATTCGGGTGCGAGAAGGCATGATAATGCTTTGGATAGTGCGACCTCGCACTACAGGATGATATTTCCCATCTGCTCGGGATCTGATTAGGTGAGAGGCGCGGCAATGGTCGGTGTCGAGGAAAACATGGGGCATCTGGCAAAGGTTCTGGAGGTGGTTGCCAAGACCGAGGCCTAAAGCGATAGAAGTGATGATGCCACCAAAATAGAATGGTTTTGAGTCGCGGTTGCAGTTGGCTTGAATGTGAGCCAAGAGGAATGGTGCGGCGTCAATGGGTTCTGAAGCAAACACGCAACGGAGAAAGAACAGCTCCTTCGAGTTGACTTTGTGGTTACTGTCACCAGCGAAGATGGTGTTGCTCAACACGCGATGAAAGTATCGGATTATTGGATTATGGATGTGAGTGGCATTCAGAGTCTCCCAACTTTCAGAAGTGGTGCCGGTCAAGTGGTTCCATAGAGTGAAAGCTTCATGGTAGAACTGATCGGAGGGGCGGCGATGAGCGTCATCGCCGTGAGGAAACTGCAGCATGTCGGCGATGCGGTTCTGGTTGATTTGATATTCGGTGCCGAACATACGGAAGCATGCGGCGCCGGTGAGCTAATTTGTATCGCCGGGTGAAGTCACGTATGTGAAAGAACTGAGAAACTCCAGTGTGAGTTGCTCGTAGGTGGGTTGAGGGTTGGTGCAGAGATGCCAAATGTCGGCCCTCTGCAGCATCCAAGTGACACCATCCAGAATTCCCAGTTCTGTCAAAGAATCTATGTGAGCATAGTGGGTCGGTTGAAGCGATTGTTGATGGAAAGCTATGTAGTTGGTCCTCTGCCTTTCGCTGGACTCGCCTTCTCGGAAAAGGATATTGCCCAAGTTGGGGTTTTCATGATTTTGCCTAGCCATTTTTCCTGAGAGAGGTTCAGAGATGGAAAATAGATAGTTTCTGCGGATGGAGAAGTAGGGGAATACAGAGGTCAATATATAGGTGTGAAATGGAAGTTGAAATGGTGGTGGATTAATGGGGAATTCAGAAGGTTGTAGTGGGGTTTGAATGTGTGAAAGTGGGAAGTTAAGAGAGTGGAGGTGGAAGGGTTCGTAACCCCTGTTTTGACAGAATTGGGGTTTTGTTCGCGTGACGACCGTCAGGGATTGTTATGGTCGTAATACGCGTGACGACTGTCATGGATGTGTGACGACCGTCACATCAGCAAATTCTACAGAATTGCAGAAGTTTGCTTATGGGGCGTTTTCCACAGTTGAAGATGTGATTTTTATTCTATTGCAGTATGAGAGACTAGTTACAAAGTAGAAGATAATGGGAAAACAAAATTAAGGGAATACCGAAATAAAATAACATTGAATCTAAAAACGAGTTTAATGTAATACAATACTCAAAAAGAAACAATTGCGAAATTTAATAATGGGAAACAACGTGAAATGCAGTAAACTAAACTTAAAAAGAAACTTAAACATCACTCCTTTGGTTGCTTCAAGTTGTTGATCTGCTGAATAACGTCATCAAACTGGTCGCTAACTACGTCCATAAAAGTAACGACATCCATGTGAAGTTGCGTTAGTTCATCTTTTATAGTGGTTAATTCCAGCTTGAAATCGTCCATAGTTCTCAGAACAGTGTCCAACATGTCTATGCCTTATTCAGGAGTGGGATCAGGAAAGTTATGGTAATTAGGAGGGGTCTCAGGATCTGTCTCCACTTCGGACTCATAATCTTTGTAGTACGTATAGTCATGTGCTTCTGATATGTGATCACTGCCGTACATGTAAGCCTGGGGTGTGGAGTGAGGTGATGGAGTTCCCATAGGCTCGTCCAATTTATAAAGCCGATTGTTTCTGTTGTGGATACTCGTTAGCTCGTGGTTGGGCAATGTGAAAAGGTGGACAGGTTGATCAGCGATGAGGTATTCGTAGGCTCCTGGTCCTAAGGTACCTAAGATACGTCTGTTGAAGCAAAATTAGATGTCCATTGATCTGAGGCTGCCGAAATGAATGGCTTTGTTTGGGTGGTACCTAGGCCAATTTCATGGGCAATCATGGTGATTAAGCCTCCTATTAAGATGGGTGAATGAGGTTCCTGATTAAGGCGTGTGAATGACCTCATCATAAAAGGTACAACATTGACAAGGCGGCCTTGTGAAGCACAGAAAAGGATGAACAACTCTTCCTTGGAAACTGTTGTAATGTTTTCCTCCTTCCCAAATAGGGTATGGGCTAAAATCCTATGAAAGTAACGGAGTGCTGGATTATGTATCTCGTTATTGTGCATGTCATTAGGTTCGGGGTGATAGTTACTTGTGATGGTACCCCAGAATTTTTCTAACTCGATATCAAAATCCTCTTCAGTGTTGGTAAACACATAAGGTCCACTAGGGAATCCTAGGATGTTAGCTAACAACATACGGTTGTGGGTGTGGTCCATTCCAAACATTCTAAAGGTTATCAGCTCTTTGGTGGATCCATAACCATGTTCGGGTAAGTAGCTTAAGGAGCTAAGGAATTCAAACGTGAGTTCGTGGTAGGTAGCAAATCGGGTCTTTAGAGCAGTTTGCTCCCAGCCTAAATAGATACTGAATGCTATCCTGGATTCCTAGCTTATCCATGGTGGATCTATCGTAGTACAGAGTCGAAGCGATGCTTCTCTGAGTCAGTGCCTCAAATCTGGCCTTGTGAGCTTGTTCTCTAAATACAATGGTCGTAACGTCGATGTCAGCCATACTCGGAGGTTAGTCGGATAAAAATGGGAGAAAGGTAAGACGGCTTTAAAATCCTGGAAAGGTTGAAATCACATTTACTCAGATTAGATTTTTAAGAAGCAAAAGGTGATAAAAGATAGAAAAATAAAATAAAGGAAATAGTAGAAAATAAGAAAATAGAATTTTATGGAAATTGTAAATTAAAATGAAAACATAGTTTCAGTAAATTTAGAAGGGAAAAACGGGAAAATTGGGTTGCCTCCCAATCAGCGCTGTTTTTAACGTCAAAAGCCTGACGATAGCTTGGTTGCAAGCTATTCGGGGGTTTGAGCGGGAAGCTCGAGCAATTGCACACTGCTCACGTGGTGGCTGTTTTCGTTTTGATTATAATGCTTCAAACGCTGTCCGTTTATTATAAACGGTGCGTTGATTGTATTGTTGATTTCAACAGCTCCACTTTTAAGGATTTTGGTTACCTCAAAAGGTCCAGACCATCTAGATTTTAATTTTCCAGGGAAAAGTTTTAATCTTGAGTTGAATAGGAGCATGATGTCTCCCACACTGAATTGTTTCCGGATTGAACATTTATCATGCCATTTCTTGGTTCTTTCTTTGTAGATGCGGGCATTCTCATATGCGTCCAACCTGAGTTCTTCCAATTCGTGAAGGTTCAAGATTCGTTTCTCTCCTGCTGCAGTGTAGTTGAAGTTCAGCGTCTTAATAGCCCAAAAGGCTTTATGCTCTAATTCCACTAGCAGGTGACATGATTTTCCGTAAACCAATTTAAATCGTGTGGTACCTATTGGCGTCTTAAAAGCGGTCCTATAGGCCCATAAAGCTCCGTTCAGTTTTGATGACCAATCTTTCCTAGAGGTTGCGACAGTCTTTTCCAAAATTTGCTTTATTTCTCTGTTCGAAACCTCCACTTGTCCACTAGTTTGTGGATGATACGGTGTAGCTACGCGGTGTTTGACTCCATATTTAGAGAGGAGTTTGTCAATGATTAGCGATATGAAGTACGAACCACCGTCACTAATGACAAGTCTGGGCACACCGAATCTAGGAAATATTGTGTTTCTAAAGAGTTTGACAACTACTCGCGCGTTATTTGTTGGAGCGGCAACGACCTCTATTCATTTAGATACATAGTCGACAGCGACGAGTATATATTTGTTTCCAAAAGAGGACGGGAAAGGTCCCATGAAGTCTATTCCCCAGACGTCAAAGATTTCCACTTCTAAAATTCCTTTCTGAGGCATTTCATCGCGTCGTGAGATGTTTCCGGTGCGTTGGCATCGGTCGCATTTGAGTACAGCGATATGGACATCCTTCCAGAGGCTGGGCCAAAATAGGGCAGATTGTAGAATTTTAGCGCACGTCTTTGAAGTACTAGCATGACCACCACAAGGTGCTGAATGGCAATGGGAAATGATGTCTTTTATTTCTTCCTCTGGGACACAGCGACGGTATATGTTCTCGGCGCCTCGTTTGAAGAGTAGAGGTTCGTCCCAATAATAATGCTTTAAGTCGTGGAAGAATTTCTTCTTTTGTTGATAAGTTAGGTCCGGTGGAAGCACGCCTGCGGCCAAGTAATTAACGATGTCGGCATACCAAGGCAAAGTGGCTTGGGCATAGACAGCTTCTACGGCTTTTTCAAGTTCTGGTTTTTTCGAGGTTAAGTTGGACATATCGCTTTCCAATTTGGCTATCAGACGTTCGTAAGGAAAATCGTCATTGATAGGCACTGATTCTTGTTTAATGCCCTCTATTCGGGATAAGTGATCTGCAACTACGTTCTCGGTCCCTTTCTTATCTTTAATTTCTAAGTTGAACTCTTGTAATAATATGATCTATCTTAATAATCTTGGTTTGGCGTCCTTTTTGCTTATTAGGTACCTAATGGCAGCGTGATCTGTGTATATGATTATTTTGGCTCCTACCAAGTAGGAACGGAATTTGTCAAGTGCAAACACAACTGCTAGAAGTTCCTTTTCCATTGTGGCGTAGTTCCTTTGGGTAGGGTCTAAGGTTCTACTGGCGTAATATATCGCAGTCATTTGCTTTTTCAAATCCCTAACTTTTGCCTGAATCGCCCTTCCGGGTTTTCGATTCACCGGGATACCCCTTTTTGCCAAAGTCGCCCATCCGGGTTTTCGACTTTGCGGGTGTACATTCTTTTCTTTATATCCCTAATTTTTGCCCGAACCTTTTTCCTTTTTTATGGTTCGCCAGGATGCCCCATTTTTGCCTGGATATTCTTTTTCTTTCCAGCGGGTCATTCTTTAAGCAAAGTATTTTTTAACTGCGTCCGCGTTCACCGGGGATGCAAAATCTTCGCCATCCATCGTGGATAACAACAAAGCTCCTCCCGAGAAGACCTTGCTGACGACGTACGGACCTTCGTAATTGGGAGTCCACTTGCCCCGGTGATCGGAGTGTGGAGGAAGAATCTTCTTCAGGACGAGATCACCCGTCTGAAAGCTTCTAGGACGCACCTTCTTATCATAGGCTTTATTCATCCGGCTTTGGTATAGACGACCATGCGCAATCGATGCTAGTCTCTTCTCGTCCATCAGGCTGAGTTGGTTTAGTCGGTTCTTAATCCATTCTGCCTCGTCGAGTTTCCCATCAACCAAACCTCGCAAAGAAGGGATCTCCACTTCTAACGGTAGGACAACTTCCATACCGTACACTAAGGAGAAAGGGGTTGCCCTAGTTGACGTACGTACCATCGTTCGATAACCGTGCAGTGCAAATGGCAGCATCTCGTGCCAATCTTTGTAGGTCACGACCATCTTCTGCACAATCCTCTTAATGTTTTTATTGGCCGCTTCAACAGAGCCATTCATCTTCGGCCGGTAAGGAGATGAGTTGTGGTGTTCAATCTTGAAACTCTGGCACAGCTCCTTCATCATCTTGTTATTCAGATTTGAACCGTTATCAGTAATGATCCGCTCGGGAATTTCGTAACGACAGATGATATCCCTCTTTATGAATCTAGCAACCACCTGCTTGGTCACATTAGCATATGAGGCTGCCTCCACCCGCTTGGTGAAGTAGTCGATAGCTACTAGAATGAAGTGATGACCATTAGATGCAGTGGGCTCGATCTTTCCTATCATGTCGATGCCCCACATGGAGAACGGCCACGGGGAGGACATGACATTCAACGGGCACAGCGGCACATGAACTTTATCAGCATAAATCTGGCATTTATGACATCTCTTCGCGAATCTGAAGCAATCAGACTCCATCGTCAGCCAGTAGTATCCTGCTCTCAGGATCTTTCTTGTCATGGCATGCCCGCCGGCGTGTGTACCAAATGTGCCTTCATGGACTTCTTCCATGAGCATACTCGCCTCTTTCTCATCTACACATCTGAGTAGCACGAGATCGTGGTTTCTTTTATACAAAACTCCATCAGGATTGAGATAAAAATTTCTAGACAGCCTCCTCAGAGTCTTCTTATCCTGGGTCGACGCTCCTGCAGGATACTCCTTAGTCATAAGGAAGTTCTGGATATCATGGAACCATGGCTTGCCGTCGGAGGCTTCCTCGATTGCAAAAACGAACGCAGGTCTATCAAGACGGGAAAGGACAATCCTTGGAGCTTCATTCCAAAAATTGACTTTATACATCAAAGCCAACGTGGCTAAGGCATCAACCATCTGGTTTTCAGCTCTGGGCACATGATGGAGTTCCACTCGATCAAAGAATGGAAGCAGCCTTCTGGCATAATGCATGTACGACACCAAATTCGATTGGCGAGTCTCCCACTCCCCTTTAATCTGGTTAATCATAAATGCCGAGTCACCATATACGTCTAGGTTCTTGATTCTCAAATCAATTGCCTCTTCTAGACCCATGATGCATGCTTCGTACTCCGCTTCATTATTGGTGACCGGAAACATCAGTCTCGCAGTGAACGGGATATGGGATCCGTGGGGAGTTGTGATGATCGGCCCAATGCCACTTCCGTAAGAATTAACCGCCCCGTCAAATATCAATTTCCACTGGGATTTCCTATCTGGCCCCTCGTCGGGCAACGGTTCATCACAATCCTTCGCTTTCAGAAACACGATATCCTCATCAGGGAATTCAAATCTCATCGGCTGGTAATCTTCGACCGGCTGTTCGGCAAGGTAATCAGACAATACGCTGCCCTTAATGGCCTTCTGGGAAACGTACTGAATGTCATATTCCGTCAACACCATTTGCCATCTGGCAATCCTGCCCGAAAGCGCTTGCTTCTCGAAGACGTACTTGATCGGATCCATCTTCGAAATTAGCATGGTGGTGTGATTGAGCATGTACTGTCGTAAACGTTTGGCAGCCTAGGCTAGTGCACAACACGTCTTCTCCAACATCGAGTAACGAGATTCAGAATCTGTGAACTTTTTACTCAAGTAGTAAATGGCATGCTCCTTTCTGCCCGTCTCGTCGTGCTGACCGAGAACACATCCCATATTATTCTCAAGAACTGCCAAGTACATGATTAAGGGTCGTCCGGCCACTGGGGGTATCAAGATTGAAGGTTCCTGCAGATACTGTTTTATCTTATCAAATTCCTTCTGGCAATCCTCGTTCCAGATAATCGCCTGATCTTTCTTTAACAGTTTGAACATCGGTT
This sequence comes from Lathyrus sativus, assembly GCA_963859935.3. Taxonomy (NCBI): domain Eukaryota; kingdom Viridiplantae; phylum Streptophyta; class Magnoliopsida; order Fabales; family Fabaceae; genus Lathyrus; species Lathyrus sativus. The sequence goes on from OZ012737.1 coordinate 3,460,188, forward strand.
CACACGTGGCCGTGAGCTGAGAAATAAACCTTGCAATGTAGTTTATTCGGCCTACGAAACCACGAACTTCTTTTTCGGTTTTTGGCGCTGGCATTTCCTGTATTGCTTTTATTTTCGCAGGATCGACCTCAATGCCTCTTTCACTCACGAAAAACCCCAGTAGCTTTCCGGACCGTACTCCGAAAGTACACTCGTTAGGATTCAGCCTCAACCTGAACTTCCTAAGCCTCTCAAAGAGCTTCAGCAAATTGACCAGATGCCCCTCCTCCGTTTGGGATTTCGCAATCATGTCATCAACATAGACTTCAATCTCATAATGAATCATATCATGAAACAAAGTTACCATTGCTCGCTGGTAAGTGGCCCCTGCGTTCTTCAGAACGAAAGGCATTACCTTGTAGCAAAATGTTCCCCAAGGTGTAATAAACGTAGTTTTCTCCATGTCCTCCGGCGCCATCTTGATCTGATTGTAACCGGAGAAGCCATCCATGAATGAAAACACGGAGAACTGAGTTGTATTGTTGACCAACACATCAATATGAGGCAGCGGGAAATCATCTTTAGGGCTCGCCCTATTCAAATCCCGATAATCGATGCACATTCGCACCTTACCGTCCTTCTTCGGTACAGGCACTATGTTGGCGACCCACGGAGGGTAAGTAGTGACCGCTAAAAAGCCAGCATCAAGCTGTTTCTGCACTTCTTCTTTGATCTTAACGGCCATATCTGGTTGCGTCCTCCCAAGCTTCTACTTAACGGGAGGACAATCTTCTCGCAGCGGCAAGTGGTGGACCACGATGTCAGTATCAAGCCCGGGCATATCTTCGTATGACCAAGCAAAGACGTCACTATACTCTCTTAGCATCTTGACCAGTCTCTGCTTGACATCACTCTGCAATGCAGCCCCTATCCTGACGTTCCTGACTAGTTCTTCAGAACCCAAATTCACAATCTTGATCTCCTCTTCATGAGGCAGAATAACTTTCTCTTCTTATTTCAACAAGCGGGCCAACTCTTCAGGAAGGTCTTCGTCTTCATCAATCTCTTCTTCGGCTTGATAGATCGGGCAATCGAAGTCGAAGTGAGTCGTAGAAGGTCCAGAGTCGATGTCATCTGTTATGTGGATCCTGCAATAACAAGAGTTAAGCTTAAAACAAGGATATACAGGTTAGCACAAACCTCATTGCCATTTTATTGTTTTTCAAAACAAATATAAAACAGGAATAACAGAGATCACAACATTTAAATACGAAGAAAAACGCCTTTTGATTTATTGATAAAATGCATGTACATAATTGTCGCTACTGCGAAAATCGGCGCCGACTGAACAGAAGAGTCGCCACCATGCGTTATTTATCCCAACGGAGGGAAAGGAAACGCTCGAGGTAAACCTACCGCAAAGACGGGAAAAGGTATGGTCATCGCAACCAAAACCTGGATTCGGGAGTCGGTTACGCAAGGGGAAGGTATTAGCACCCCTCACGTCCGTCGTACTCGACGGGATCCACGCTTGTTTTCGGGTATGGATTGTTATTCTATCTAAACTATAGGTTAAGGGTTAAAAGAAAAGAAAATGAAATGACTCGGCAAAGTATCGCACTTTATGCCTACGTATTCCCGTCTGGAACGAGAAATCAGAGTCAACGTAGTTCGCCTAACGAAGGGTTACGGGGAAAGGTTGCTCTCTAGGATATCGCATCCTATGCCTACGTACTTCCACACTGCATGGAAGATCAGAGCAAACGTAGTTCGGGCTACGTACGACACAAGTCTGTCTTGGTTGTTTTTTTATTCCTTCTGAAAAAGGTTTTTTTCTGATTAGCAGTCCAAGCGGACAAAAATGACGTTTTGATGAGCTCACATTCTTTTACGGAAGAAGTGTCTTTTATTGTGTTTGAAATCTTATTGTGTTTTTCTGTTTGTTTTGAGAAAGAAAGAGACAGAACTCTAACCTACGGTTGCGAAGGGAATCAAACTAACCTAATGTTATCATGCATGGGTTAAGACCTAATGTCTATCACGCTCCTCTCTTGCGCAGAGAGGAACAGAGATCCTAAGGGAATAGACGGAAACAGAAACAATAGCAAATATATACAGTAAAGCAGTAAAATGCATGGATGCAACAATACAAGCGAGACAAGGGAGTCCCACTCAACCTCGAACCTAGAAAACAATAGGCAAAAGTGAACAGGATTCACTTTCAACCCAACAGGTTAAACAGTAAACAATACAGTCCAGAAAACCAATCAATACATCAGAAATGAAATACAACAAAAATAAACGGCCACAGCAGCTCTGCATCAACACCTATCTTCAAGTCATCTCCAATCAGCTATAAGCTTCAGCAAGCCTCAGTCTCCATCTCCACAGCCTTCAAGCAAGGTCTTTGTCATCAATCTTCAGTCTACAATGGCTTTTCTTCAAGTCTCAAACCTCCAGGATAAGGGATCAATCACAAGAGTGAATTGGGTGTTAAGCAATTAGTTGACCACCAAGGGTGGCAAACAAACTGCTACTAACACATAAGATATTTTCTCTCAAGAGTTCTATCCCTTAGACAGTAGCACCAAGCCTTCCAAAGGAAGGGGGTGAGTGTCTTAGAGAGACTCTGCATCACAGAGAAGAATGGAGGCAATCAAGACCTTCCATGTTTGAGAATCAAGTTGACTACTCTAGGGCTCTGCCTAACTCCTAGATCCTACAAACTTCAACAGCTGCCAGCACAGAATCTCCTCATCAACTCTGGAAGTTGGTCTTCAGTTCCTTGATCTCCAATGGCTTCATCATCAAAGTCTTCAGCTCTCCCAATCCCCAAGCAATCCCAATACCCACACAGACAAATTATAATCCCCAGAGAGGGCACACCACACCAGTGAAACAAATATAGTAGTATACTAATAGCAGTAGGGGAATCCTAATATTTCTAAGGGATCTAATAGTCCTATAGTCCCATGGCCAAAATTCAATCTCTAACTCCTAAGGGAAATGAACTAAATCACCTATGTTATCACCTAAACCCTAGTTTTGTTCATGTTATTCACATCTAATCAAATCACCTAAAATTAAGTCCTAAAAATATGAATAGCAATGCATTTCAGTTAAAAATGGGATTGGGCCGTGCGAGGGGGTGTGAATATCAAGACTTCATTAAGCCCAGAACTCATCACTAACTCAAACACACCGTTTTGATATTGAGGCTTCCCTCCATTTTCTGAATCAAATCAAGGCCGTGCGATTAGATGAAAGAGTCCAACATCTGAGACGATCCAACGGTGGATAACTTGTCTTCTCCAAAATTCCCTTAGGGTTTCAGGCTTAACAGAGTCCATGCACGACCATTCAACCCGATCATTCTCCATGATTACTTGATGAAAACGAGAAATTCAAAACCCTAAAATGATCTACTAATCACAAGGAATCCATTCTTGGTCTTAGTTTTTGCTAACACTCCTTGTAGATCCCAAACAGAGGGCACGAAAGCTAGGGTTTCACCATGCTCTTCTGACATCAACCTTGCTAGAACTCAATCCTACTGATCCAAACTTGTTCTACATGTTACCCTCATCATTCTATGCTACCACATGATCAATCAATACACACTAAACAACTTGTTCTTGCTCTTTACAGTTTCATGTCAAGAATGCAAAACTTCATGGAATTGGCTCAAACATGCTAGGATTCATCCCTAATGGTTACTAATTAATCTTATCCTAACCACATGACCTAAAAGTGCATAAATAGAGAGACTCGAGTGAATTTGCAAACCTGCAAATTGATGATGGTAGTGGCACTTGCACCTCACTTCAATGCTTGCTACTCTCCAATATTGATCCTTGATGAATGCTTTGAGTTCTGTATGCAAAAACTTTGACGTATATTGCTTGAATCTTGAGTTTGATATCAATTTGCTTTTCTTGCAACTTTGATCTTGCACCTTCAAAACTCCATGGATCCACCTCAATTTTGGTATGAAAATGCTCACAATGATTAGAAGAGTGTGTTTGTGGAGAAGAACAGAATGAAGATGGAAGAGAAAGAGAGTTTGTTATGATTTTGCAAATTGGAAAAATGTGTGAAACTTGGTGTTATGAACAATATGAAGCACCAACCATGGCATGAACCTCTTCATATCAATATATAGGTGAGGTTAGAAACTCCTAGAAGCTTGGAGAAACTTTCCATGTGTGATTTCCCTTGGATTTGGCTTATGTATCTTCCATTATAAGTAACCATGTGTAACTTTCAAAACTTGAACTAAACTCAAAATTCCACTTTATCCAATGTTCTCAAAATGATTTTTCCATTCAAAATGACCTATAATTTCACCTCATTTGGCCAAAATATGAAAAATCTCATTTTTTAGGTCATTTTTATTCATTAAATCCACCAATTTTGAAAACTTGTGCTATGAATCTTTCCAATCTTTCATGGTCACTTTTCTAGACTCAAAATGTCATTTGGAACAAGTTTGATGTTGTAAAGGTTTCCATTTGAAGCTTCCTTGTATGAGTTTTGGGCATAGGCTTGAAATGACCTGTAATTCTCAGATGACCAAAATACCCTTTGCTTGACAAGACCATAAGTAGAGTTCCATAAATCATATGAAGGCATACTATACCATTATAGAAAGCTAAGACAATGAGGAACAACTCTTATGTTGACCAGAAATCCATTTGAAATCTCCTTGAGGGGTGAAAATAGCTTGGAAGTCAAGTCACTTTTACAGACAAAATTTCAGATACCTCAGATGACCTGTAACTTGCAAGGACCATAAGTTGAGTTCTATAAATCTCCTTGATGTCTTCCACCACTCAAATTAAAGGTCTTGAGATCCTGTACAAGTTTCATGTTTACCAAGGATCCATATGAAGCTTGCACTTTGACTTATCTTGCTTGGAAATTTGACCTAAACTAGGGGATTTTACACAGAAACCCTAATTTAGAAACTCCTCTTCTCCTTGATTTCTCTTGAATTCTTCTTGGAATATCACCATATCCTCTTCTACATGTCAAATGATGAACCCAAAATCTCTCCAATAGACCTTAATGCCTTTCAATCAGTTAATTGACCTAGAGCTGACCTAGAGTTGACCCCAGATGAAACCCTAGTTGACTGTCTTCAACTGCAATTCTTGTGATCACACCAATGACTTGTCTCCTTCTCCAAATGACTTTCTAAGCCCTCTATGATGTCTCCATACTCTCCATGCTCTTAATTCACAGCTCCCAACTTCTTTGATGATGCTCAGATACCCTCAGCTAGGAGATAGACTCAATGCTTGATCCACTGACTTCTCCAACTTTCAAATTCTTTTCTGATGACTTGAATGAGATTGAATTAGGATAATAACCTCTTGATAGGCCTCTAGAGATGAGAATAATAATTGGTCCCTGATTGGATGACTTGCTATGCTATGCTATGCAGATGATTAGACTATGTGCATGACTCTATATGCAAATGCTAATGATATTGAAACATAAACCAAGTGAAGAAAGGTTGGGCAAAATTTAGGGTGCAACAGCTGCCCCTATTCAAGCGACTTGGACCCGATTGGGTGAAGAGCGAAAGGCCTTCAAACATTCGAGGTACGAGACGGTTGAATACTAAGAACCCGGAAATTTGCCAACCGCAGAAATAAACTGCGCCACTGCTTGGGGAACGACATCCACTGCCTGGATCTGACTGTTATGGCTACCAACTGATCCATTAGCGACCGTGCTGGGGATGACTCGTCTTTCCACGTAAGGAATAACCGTTCCACGTTAGGAATAACACCGTCCACGTTAGGACTCACCTTTCCATGTAAGGAATAACCGTTCCACGTTAGGAATAACACCGTCCACGTTAGGACTCACCTTTCCACGTAAGGAATAACCGTTCCACGTTAGGAATAACACCGTCCACGTTAGGACTCACCTTTCCACGTAAGGAATAACCGTTCCATGTTAGGAATAACACCGTCCACGTTAGGACTCACCTTTCCACGTAAGGAATAACCGTTCCACGTTAGGAATAACACCGTCCACGTTAGGACTCACCTTTCCACGTAAGGAATAACCGTTCCACGTTAGGAATAACACCGTCCACGTTAGGACTCACCTTTCCACGTAAGGAATGAACTTCTTCTTCGTCAAACTCTTCCACGTAAGGAATACGTCTTCTTTTGAATCTGTCCACGTCAGGACTAAACCCCTTCCACGTCAGGAATACACTCTTTCTTTCCACGTAAGGAATACAAGCCTCTTTCCACGTAAGGAATACTATCTTTCCACGTAAGGGATGAATCTTTCCACGTAAGGAATGCAATCTCGATTTGAATCTGTCCACGTAACGACCCCAATCTTTCCACGTAAGGAATACAACTTTCCACATAAGGAATCAATCTTTCCACGTAAGGAATCTCCATCTTTCCACGTTAGGAACACAATCTTCCACGTAAGGAATCACCATCTTTTCCACGTTAGGAATCAAATCTTTCTTGATCTGTCCACGTAAGGACTACATCTTTTTTCCATGTAAGGAATACAACCTCTGATATGTCCACGTAAGGACTCAATCTTTCCACATAAGGAATAAACTCATCTTTCCACGTAAGGAATCAATCTTTCCACGTAAGGAATCACAATCTTTCCACGTAAGGAATCCAACTTGATATGTCCACGTAAGGACTCAATCTTTCCACGTTAGGAATCAAACTTTGATCTGTCCACGTCAGGACTAAACTTTTCCACGTAAGGAAACAACTTCTCTTTCCACGTAAGGAATCAACTTCTTTTCTGAATCTGTCCACGTCAGGACTAAACTTGCTTTTCCACGTAAGGAACTGAAGCTTCTTTTTATGAATCTGTCCACGTCAGGACTAAACTTTCCACGTAAGGAATACATCGCTCTTCCACGTAAGGAATCAATCTTTCCACATCAGGAATGCTATCTTTCCACGTAAGGAATACTATATCAATCTGTCCACGTAAGGAATCCAATCTTTCCACGTAAGAAATTCGTCTTCTTTCCACGTAAGGAATCCGTCTTCTTTCCACGTAAGGAATCAACCTCTGTATCTGTCCATGTCAGGACTAAACTCTTCCACATTAGGAATACATTTTATTTTGATTTGTCCACGTAAGGACTCCAATCTTTCCACGTAAGGAATCAACTTCTTTTCCACGTCAGGAATGCATCTCTTTCCACGTAAGGAATACTTCTTTTTCCACGTAAGGAAACCAATCTGATACGTCCACGTAAGGACTCAATCTTTCCACGTAAGGAATAAACTCGCTCTTCCACGTAAGGAATCAATCTTATCTTTCCACGTAAGGAATAAACTCGTCCACGTCAGGACCCATGTTTCGTCTTGATTTGTCCATGTCAGGACTCAAGCATCTTCGACCCGCTGGGGAAATAAAACTTGTCCACGTCAGGACTCATATCTTCGTCTGATTTGTCCACGTCAGGACTCATGCTTCACCAACACGAAGAAAGTTAACTGCTGAGAGTAAATGGTCCACGTCAGGACACCAACACAAAGAGTAATCAATTTTGTCAACGTCATGACTTCACATTCCACCAATTCCGAGAACCCGAATTTGTCCCCGTTAGGACTAACACATCTCATCAACCTGGGGAAATAAATCTGTCCACGTTAGGACGCCCACTTCTGAAGAAATCCCGTCCATATAGGAATAAATTGTCCACGTCAGGACTTAGTTCTCCATTGATCCCAACCCACAAACTACTGACGTGACAGCAACTTTGAGGCGGAATCTACTGGGGATATCTGGAAACCAAATCACCGGATGCCTGTTCTGATAACCGGAGGCAACTTCTGATTCATGAAATCCCTGATGACAAATAACTCTGCTTGGGAATAAAGAGAAACTTATCCTGATAACTCTGTGGGGAATACTGCCGAAACTGGCATCATCATTGAATGTCTCATGCCGAGATCTTGAATGTTTGGTAGTTCGTTTGAGCAAGAGCTCTCTCCACCTGCTGGGATACAGAAACCGCTTCAGCAAAATAAATGCTGAAGACAACGCCAACTCCGCTGGGGATAGCCAGGTGCTACAGAATTATTCCAGCAAAATAAATGCTGGAAGAGTGAAGTCAAACCCACTGGGAAGTTGGGAACTTGACCACGTACCTTGTTGAAGTGACACCCTGCTGGGGAATATAACTCTGCTGTGGAATAGCTGATGTGCTCAGTATGATTGGGATTCGGCTGGAGAGTGAACTGATATTACACAGTATTCCTGACAAAATAAATGCCGGGACACACAACCAACTCTGCCGAGGATAGTCTTAATCTTCGAGTTCCACTGGGAGGGAAGAAAACACTTGTTGAAAAAAGAGAACTCCGTTTCGGGGATACTAACATGTCCCCGTCTGTGTTTTTGCATAGCTTGCCCCTGAATCTGCAACAATTTTGGAGTGGACCCTACAGTCTTTGTATCCTGGCGTCCAGACATGGACTGCTTCTACATTTCGGACCTCGAAGAGGTGCTCTGTCAAAAGTAGCTCTCGTGCTCTTAGGGTGACCTTAGTCTGGTAATGCCTTTGCCCCTGATTGATTGATTCGCGGAACAATGCCCATAACTATGAGAGATTTGCCAAATCTTGACTTGACTGCCCCGGATTTACTGATTCTAGGATGACTGACTCTACCTGAATTAATCAGTATAGGTTGCCCCAGTTCACGAAACATTTTGGCATTCTGCATTTTATCCTGATCAGACCTTCCACTGTAGGAATCTTTCCTGTCGACATGCGCTTACTCGCAAGTAACACAGGTTGTTCTGCATAAAAGATATATTAAACGCAATGCATATGACAGTTTCAAAATCCAAGTCTGTTCACTGGAAAAAAAAATTTGCGACATGTAATGAATCAATTATCAAAATGAAAGCTGGTAAGAGGAACTCTTTTAGGAGTCAGTTCCGATGCGATCTTTACCGACGTATGCTCTTGACCAAAACCTGTTTCAATTAGGACTTTTTCGGGTTGTAACGTGGTCGGGTTCACGGTTAACAAGGAAAGACAAAGGCTCAAAGCTTATTTTAACCCACCCATTCTCCATGATGTTCTCCGATCCTATGTTCAGCTAAATCGACACAAGCGCTCACCTTTCAAAGGTTGAGTGATAGGAGTGATGGTTCAGGATACCACTTGCTTTTCGGAGTGACAGTCATTCACTTTTCGTCTTTGGGTGCCCAGAGTCACACGACTTTGTCCTTTTCGAGGATTTTTCTTTTCTTTGACAATCCTTTCCGTCTTTCGTTTTTTTTTTCTCATTCCCTAACTTTTGCCTGGACTGAGTATCTTTTGAGATTCTTTTGATTTTCCAGTCCAACGGGATGCCCCTATTTTTGCCTAAGTCATTTGTTTTCAAGTTTTGACTTAGCGGGCTTTTTGATTCTTTTCGCTTTTCGTTTTTTTTTTTTTTGAACAAGTCGTGTGACACTGGTTTGTCTGACCTTTTGTGGAATAATGTGACTGTTTCACTCTTTGTCGGCAAGGTTTAACCATTGCGGTTCTTTAGGCACGACCTATACAAGTGTGATTTATCCTCAAACGGGCACTCCTTTCGTAATTCGAACGCTTGGTCAAATTAACTGACACCTACCCTGCCCCGGGTTAAGATTTAGGTTTTTTCATTTTCAAAAAGAAACTCCTACTACTGGGCTCAAAAGGGGTTATCAAGGGATTATCTTCCTTATATCTCCGGTGTTTATGGATTGAAACAATGCCTGTATCTCATCAACAAGTTTTTATCCAACAGCATACAATCGGAATATTATTCGTGATCTGTTTTCGTCATCCTCCCCGGATTCCTTCTAAAACAAGCATTAAGCATTAAAGAAACACAAAGAGTGAACACGACTGGATTAATTCAAAACATGCATATTCATTTTGTTTATCAATATCAATTGAAAAAACAACAAGTTTTAAGAGCGAAAATTTGCAATTACACGGAAAAGAAACTACAAATGCGAGGACATGAACAAGATAACATGAAAAATGTCGGTGTCTCAGAACTGGACTTCCTGCACTTTGACTTATTGGCGAGTCAACCATCCTCAGAAACCATTATCAGGGGTAGTCTACTGCTGTCTCGATCTTCTTTCAACGGCCGGATCAAACCTGGGAAACTTTTTCATCACCCCGGCTTTTGCTTGTCTATGGCCTTGCACCACCTTGGGGACCCTATCAGAGAAGTTAATAACCCCGCTGTCGATTAAATTTTGGAAGTTATGCTGGAACGCGTGGCAACCCTCAATATCGTGTCCGGGAGCCCCAGAGTGGAATTCACAGTGCCTGCTTGCATCATAGCCATACGGAGGAGTGCCTGTTATTGGCGCCAGAGTTGTTTTCTCCACCAAGTTCAATCTTAGTAGTGTCTGTAACAAATCTGCGTACGTTGAGGGAGGCTTTTCAAACACCCTCCTTGGCTTCTTTCCCCGAATTCTTTGTTGAGCCGGATACTGGCATCTTGTATGCTGCTGGCTTTGCTCGGACGATTCCTTAGGCTCACGCGCTATCATCCTTAAATTCAACCCTGGCATCGGCAACTGTTGTGGACATGGGGACTTAGCTCCCAGTGGCTCTGGGATATACCTCGATTCGTCTGTAACCTCTGGCGGAGAAATGGGAATATCAGTCCCTGAAACTTTTATGCCCCCCGGTACAAACTCAACTATTTTCTCATCCAGCAAATCTTGAATCTTATGCTTAAAAGCTTTGCAGTTTGCAATGACATGCCCCGGTGCGTCGGAGTGGAAGGCACAATGGGCGTTCAGGTCATAGTCTGGTGGCGGCTGCCCTGTCAGTGGAACCAAAACGCGGGGCTCAACCAGTTGAAGTTGGAACAAGAGTTGCACTAGCTGATCATAATCCACAGGGATCTCATCAAATACTCTGTTAGAAGACCTCGTCCTCTTGCCACACCTCCTTGGGTTATCCTGCAAAATCAATTGCGACTGTTGACGAGGAGAATCCTGAGCTTCGAATCGTGGAGAGGGTCTCTTACGCCTGTCATGCGTGGGTAACGGTTCTTCAGACCCCTGAGGAGCAGACAAGCCCGCCGCGTCTTCAAACATTTGCCCTCCTTCTCTTCTGAGTACGTTCCTTAATATTTCAGCCATCAACCCCATCTGTGCCTTCAATCGGCAGTTCTCTTCTTCTAGCGTCTCTTGATTCGAGCGTAATGCTTGCATATCTTTTGTGAACTGCCCCAGCTGGCCTCGAACATCCGTTAATTCTGCTTGAACCTGCTTGATGTCTATCCCCACAAGTTGGCGTATGCGGCCTGGGAGAAAACCTTGATTCTCTAGCTGAGCAAAATCGGCCACTCTATCATTAGCCCGTGCAATCAGAGGCTGCACCATATTCTGCAACTGTTTCTGACTCTCGGCCATGGCTTCCATTACTTGTATGAGCCGCATTATGTTGTCGTGCACCTCTTGCATCTCAGTCTGATCCTGACTCATGACTTCCTTACTGCTGCTTCGGGTTGGATGCCAGGGAATTCTTCGGTCGCTAATCTTGGAGGACCTGGAAGATACAGGAGATGAGATACAGTTTAATAATTACCTGTAATGCAATATGAATATGAATGCAATTCAATGTGTGTGTCTGTGCATTAGGGAATGGCATTCCCCGATTCTAGTGTGAAGGTGCCAGTGCGGTGACAGTGCTAGCAATACAAAGATCGGAGCTGAATCACAGAAAGCCTCATATATTGCAGAGAAAACCATTAAGCCCAGAATACAATATCACTGAGTACAATAAGAAGGCATGACCTCAAACCAACAATCTTGGTGATGGTCAGCACTATGCAAATAAAGCATACAAATTAATACAAGAAATGATCAAGTACACTCATGAGCCTGATACTCTTCTAGCAACTTCTTGGTCTCTGGATGGCTTGGTCGGGTAAGCAGACCCTCAACAAGTTAGTTTCTTCGTTTGAGCACACGTTGTACGTCTCCGGCAGTTTCCTCCCATGCCCCTTCTCCGAAGCGATCCTCTAGTTTACGCTTCTGAGACACAGCTTCATCTCTGCCTTTGATGGCCTTGTTCAGTGCATTCTGGAGACTATACCGGGTCATCACTTCTTCTTCACACTTCTGGATGCTGGACTTCAACTGCTCTTCGAGGTCGGAGATTTGCTGCTTCAACTTATCCTCCCTCTTCTTATTGTTGGTGAGCGTGGCATTCCAAGTCTTATTGCAAGAAGAGATTTCTCGGTGAGCGATGTCAAGTGCTTTCTTTTTAGATTCAAGAATGTCATGGGAGCTTCTGAACTCTTGCCCCAGACGTTCGCGCTTCTTCCTCTCCTCAGTCAACTCAGCCCCTAGTCTGTTCACTAGCTCAATCTGCTGTTGGAAAGCATGCACGACCTTGTTTTTCTCACTGCGTATTTGGGCTAGCTCTTGCTCTAACCCTTCATTGATCTTCATCAAGGCTTCTTTTTCTTTCACAACTTGCTCGTAGGCCTCCCTAGAAACAGTAGTTGGCTCTACTACCGGAATGGGAACAAGGACTGGTGCATCTGGAAATGGCATCAGCAACTGACTTGCTCTCTCTTGGATCCAAACTCTGTAGGGTGCATAAGCCTGACAGTCATTCTTCCCTAACATCGGCTTCCCTCTTCGGTTAATACGCGTCCAGGCATGCTGTAGCTTGGCTAATAACTCCCCCTTCAAATCTCCGGTGAAGTACAGAGATTCCTGTACTTGTTCCTCCTTTGGTGGGTTCTTCAGCGCATATCCGAATTGGCGAATGAACAGGGAAGGGTTGTAATTGATACACCCCTTTCTTCCTATCAACGGAACATTGGGATATCCAGAACAACTGAAGATGAGCTCAGACCCCAGCAGGTCTCGATCAAACCATTCAACGTCTTCAGAAGATAACCTCATCAGGCGCTCTGGCCAGCCAACTGGGACTGTAGTCTCTATGATAGATCTTCTCTTAGGAAGGTGGCTCTCAAACCACATACCCAGCAATGGTACACAGAAGTGAACATTCTTCCCTCTTCCCTTCTCATTCTTGTAATGCAGTGAGTGGTAGAAATCTCCGAGCAAGGTAGGTACAGGATTACCAGCGGAAAACAAGTAGAAGGCGTCGAAGTCCACAAAATCCGGTACATTGGGAAACAATACTATGCCATAAATGCACAGAGCCAACACGGCATTGAAGGCAATCCAGCACCCGCTCTTAGCATACTCCTGGGCTTTACCAATCAAGAACTGGAGTGAGAAGCCTGGAACTCCACGGGAAACAGTAGTCAACAATTCAGAAGCATCCATGTGCAAAGCTTTGGCCAAGTCCTCCAGCTTGGGCTTAGCGCCAGAATGAATGAATGGAACCTGGTTCTGCACGGGTAGCTCAGTAAACTCCACATACTCTTCAATGGTAGGCCCCAGAATAAAATCAGCAAACGTAAAACATCTCAATGCGGGATCATAGAATTGCATCAAGGTGTACAGCCCGTTCATCTCATCAGCAGTGGGCTTGTAGACTAATCTCAGTAATCTCCCATGACTCATTCTGAAGCTTCTCCTAACCTCCTCATCAGCAAGAGATATCAGACCGAGCAAAGGCGTAATATCAGGTGCAGGCAGCTTATACGCAACTGTTTTCCTCAAACCAGCCATAATCAATACTCAGAAGTCTGGGCACTAGAATCGGAGGATATGCAAATGCACCTGCAGCACAGACACACGTTAATGGGATGCAATGATAATGAGTATGCAAACAATGCAATGCAAGTAACATGCAACATGGACCAAATGCCATAGCTGAATAGCCTGAACCATATCAAGAAGTCTCAAATAGACTCTTTAGAAGTCCTCAAACCCTGGTCTCAGATAGACCTAAATCAAAGCTCCGACAATGGTCTCTGACAGACCTCTAGCATAACCCTGATTGGTCTCTGGCAGACCTCATATCATATCTTCAACTGGTCTCTGACAGACCTCAGAACTCTCCAACAGGTCTCTGACAGACCTCAGAACTCTCCAACTGGTCTCTGACAGACCTCAGAACTCTCCAACTGGTCTCTGACAGACCTCAGAACTCTCCAACTGGTCTCTAACAGACCTCAGAACTCTCCAACAGGTCTCTGACAGACCTCAGAACTCTCCAACTCGTCTCTGACAGACCTCAGAACTCTCCATAAATACCCAGGATCTTAGATCAAGAAATAACCGGTATCTAAAGGTCTAGTTACCTGCATAACCCCAAACCCTCTCACAGGTGGATGTCCTAGTAACTGACAAAGGTATGGCATCCTATGCGGTCGTCAGCGTCACAAACTTTCAAGACTGACGATACAATTCCCAGAAGGAGTTGCATCATCAAGTCTTGAAGAGGCCTCACTTAGCTGACTTCCAAATGATCGGTCCCCAGAGTCGACAATCCAACTAACCAGCAACCCACGCCAACCAAAGGAAGGGGCAGGAGGCCAACCAGAGGAACCTCGTCTGAGTGTAGATTTCGCGGGACACCAAGGCAAGCAAAGCAAGCGGGCGCCCACTAATCTCTACTCTAAGTCTAAGGTGCACTCAAGCCCAGGTTCGGCTTCTCACTCAATATCAGAACACCCATCACAACCCCCAAATACAGCAATAATGACAATAATAATATGCTGAAAGTAAAGGTCAGAAATATAAATCCATACAAAATCCTCGACGGGAAAACAAGCGTTAGGATTGACTCTCTTAAGGGACGTTGGATCCCAAATGCATAAGGACTATCGCAGTCCTTAGCAGCCAGGGGACGTTGGATCCCCAGCAGAGTCGCCAGCTGTCGCTACTGCGAAAATCGGCGCCGGCTGAACAGAAGAGTCGCCACCGTGCGTTATTTATCCCAACGGAGGGAAAGGAAACGCTCGAGGTAAACCTACCGCAAAGACGGGAAAAGGTATGGTCATCGCAACCAAAACCTAGATTCGGGAGTCGGTTACGCAAGGGGAAGGTATTAGCACCCCTCACGTCCGTCGTACTCGACGGGATCCACGCTTGTTTTCGGGTATGGATTGTTATTCTATCTAAACTATAGGTTAAGGGTTAAAATAAAAGAAAATGAAATGACTCGGCAAAGTATCGCACTTTATGCCTACGTATTCCCGTCTGGAACGAGAAATCAGAGTCAACGTAGTTCGCCTAACGAAGGGTTACGGGGAAAGGTTGCTCGCTAGGATATCGCATCCTATGCCTACGTACTTCCACACTGCATGGAAGATCAGAGCAAACGTAGTTCGGGCTACGTAAGACACAAGTCTGTCTTGGTTGTTTTTTTATTCCTTCTGAAAAAGGTTTTTTTTCTGATTAGCAGTCCAAGCGGACAAAAATGACATTTTGATGAGCTCACATTCTTTTACGGAAGAAGTGTCTTTTATTGTGTTTGAAATCTTATTGTGTTTTTCTGTTTGTTTTGAGAAAGAAAGAGACAGAACTCTAACCTACGGTTGCGAAGGGAATCAAACTAACCTAATGTTATCATGCATGGGTTAAGACCTAATGTCTATCATGCTCCTCTCTTGCGCAGAGAGGAACAGAGATCCTAAGGGAATAGACGGAAACAGAAACAATAGCAAATATATACAGTAAAGCAGTAAAATGCATGGATGCAACAATACAAGCGAGGCAAGGGAGTCCCACTCAACCTCGAACCTAGAAAACAATAGGCAAAAGTGAACAGGATTCACTTTCAACCCAACAGGTTAAACAACAAACAATACAGTCCATAAAACCAATCAATACATCAGAAATGAAATACAGCAAAAATAAACGGCCACAGCAGCTCTGCATCAACACCTATCTTCAAGTCATCTCCAATCAGCTATAAGCTTCAGCAAGCCTCAGTCTCCATCTCCACAGCCTTCAAGCAAGGTCTTTGTCATCAATCTTCAGTCTACAATGGCTTTTCTTCAAGTCTCAAACCTCCAGGATGAGGGATCAATCACAAGAGTGAATTGGGTGTTAAGCAATTAGTTGACCACCAAGGGTGGCAAATAAACTGCTACTAACACATAAGATATTTTCTCTCAAGAGTTCTATCCCTTAGACAGTAGCACCAAGCCTTCCAAAGGAAGGGGGTGAGTGTCTTAGAGAGACTCTGCATCACAGAGAAGAATGGAGGCAATCAAGACCTTCCATGTTTGAGAATCAAGTTGACTACTCTAGGGCTCTGCCTAACTCCTAGATCCTACAAACTTCAACAGCTGCCAGCACAGAATCTCCTCATCAACTCTGGAAGTTGGTCTTCAGTTCCTTGATCTCCAATGGCTTCATCATCAAAGTCTTCAGCTCTCCCAATCCCCAAGCAATCCCAATACCCACACAGACAAATTATAATCCCCAGAGAGGGCACACCACACCAGTCAAACAAATATAGTAGTATACTAATAGCAGTAGGGGAATCCTAATATTTCTAAGGGATCTAATAACTACCCATAATCCCTATAGTCCCATGGCCAAAATTCAATCTCTAACTCCTAAGGGAAATGAACTAAATCACCTATGTTATCACCTAAACCCTAGTTTTGTTCATGTTATTCACATCTAATCAAATCACCTAAAATTAAGTCCTAAAAATATGAACTAAATTTTATATACAAGATGCATGTCTAAACTAATCAACCTAAAAAGAAGGGATTAAAATACTAAAGCATCTATTAGAACAAAAATTAACAAATTTAAGTATCAAACTAAACTTAATAAAATGCTATTTACAAGAAAAATGCATGAAAAATAGTAAAACAAAATAAAATGCCATTTTTATTTTTTCATATTTTTCTAGACAGAGTTATGAACATGTAGAAAAAACAAGCATTAAAAAACAATGATTTTTCATTTTTATATGACTTTTATAAAATGCTGAAAATATAAAGGAAATTAAAATAAGAAAATACAAGAAAAATGGGATGGGGGGTGTTAATAGAAGAAGCGCCCAGTTATTATCCATGATGGGCCCAGGAAGGGGGGTGCGCCTAGCATGGCGCGCCTGGGCCCAATTACTATCAGAAAATAAAAAGAAAAATTAAAGGAAAATTGAAAACCGACGGTATGAATAGCAATGCATTTCAGTTAAAAATGGGATTGGGCCGTGCGAGGGGGTGTGAATATCAAGACTTCATTAAGCCCATAACTCATCACTAACTCAAACGCACCGTTTTGATATTGAGGCTTCCCTCCATTTTCTGAATCAAATCAAGGCCGTGCGATTAGATGAAAGAGTCCAACATCTGAGACGATCCAACGGTGGATAACTTGTCTTCTCCAAAATTCCCTTAGGGTTTCAGGCTTAACAGAGTCCATGCACGACCATTCAACCCGATCATTCTCCATGATTACTTGATGAAAACGAGAAATTCAAAACCCTAAAATGATCTACTAATCACAAGGAATCCATTCTTGGTCTTAGTTTTTGCTAACACTCCTTGTAGATCCCAAACAGAGGGCACGAAAGCTAGGGTTTCACCATGCTCTTCTGACATCAACCTTGCTAGAACTCAATCCTACTGATCCAAACTTGTTCTACATGTTACCCTCATCATTCTATGCTACCACATGATCAATCAATACACACTAAACAGCTTGTTCTTGCTCTTTACAGTTTCATGTCAAGAATGCAAAACTTCATGGAATTGGCTCAAACTTGCTAGGATTCATCCCTAATGGTTACTAATTAATCTTATCCTAACCACATGACCTAAAAGTGCATAAATAGAGAGACTCGAGTGAATTTGCAAACCTGCCAATTGATGATGGTAGTGGCACTTGCACCTCACTTCAATGCTTGCTACTCTCCAATATTGATCCTTGATGAATGCTTTGAGTTCTGTATGCAAAAACTTTGACGTATATTGCTTGAATCTTGAGTTTGATATCAATTTGCTTTTCTTGCAACTTTGATCTTGCACCTTCAAAACTCCATGGATCCACCTCAATTTTGGTATGCAAATGCTCACAATGATTAGAAGAGTGTGTTTGTGGAGAAGAACAGAATGAAGATGGAAGAGAAAGAGAGTTTGTTATGATTTTGCAAATTGGAAAAATGTGTGAAACTTGGTGTTATGAACAATATGAAGCACCAACCATGGCATGAACCTCTTCATATCAATATATAGGTGAGGTTAGAAACTCCTAGAAGCTTGGAGAAACTTTCCATGTGTGATTTCCCTTGGATTTGGCTTATGTATCTTCCATTATAAGTAACCATGTGTAACTTTCAAAACTTGAACTAAACTCAAAATTCCACTTTAGCCAATGTTCTCAAAATGATTTTTCCATTCAAAATGACCTATAATTTCACCTCATTTGGCCAAAATATGAAAAATCTCATTTTTTTAGGTCATTTTTATTCATTAAATCCACCAATTTTGAAAACTTGTGCTATGAATCTTTCCAATCTTTCATGGTCACTTTTCTAGACTCAAAATGTCATTTGGAACAAGTTTGATGTTGTAAAGTTTTCCATTTGAAGCTTCCTTGTATGAGTTTTGGGCATAGGCTTGAAATGACCTGTAATTCTCAGATGACCAAAATACCCTTTGCTTGACAAGACCATAAGTAGAGTTACATAAATCATATGAAGGCATACTATACCATTATAGAAAGCTAATACAATGAGGAACAACTCTTATGTTGACCAGAAATACATTTGAAATCTCCTTGAGGGGTAAAAATAGCTTGGAAGTCAAGTCACTTTTACAGACAAAATTTCAGATACCTCAGATGACCTGTAACTTGCAAGGACCATAACTTGAGTTCTATAAATCTCCTTGATGTCTTCCACCACTAAATTTAAAGGTCTTTAGATCCTCTACAAGTTTCATGTTGACCAAGGATCCATCTGAAGCTTGCATTTTGACTTATCTTGCTTGGAAATTTGACCTAAACTAGGGGATTTTACACAGAAACCCTAATTTAGAAACTCCTCTTCTCCTTGATTTCTCTTGAATTCTTCTTGGCATATCACCATATCCTCTTCTACATGTCAAATGATGAACCCCACATCTCTCCAATAGACCTTAATGCCTTTCAATCAGTCAATTGACCTAGAGCTGACCTAGAGTTGACCCCAGATGAAACCCTAGTTGACTGTCTTCAACTGCAATTCTTGTGATCACACCAATGACTTGTCTCCTTCTCCAAATGACTTTCTAAGCCCTCTATGATGTCTCCATACTCTCCATGCTCTTAATTCACAGCTCCCAACTTCTTTGATGATGCTCAGATACCCTCAGCTAGGAGATAGACTCAATGCTTGATCCACTGACTTCTCCAACTTTCAAATTCTTTTCTGATGACTTGAATGAGATTGAATTAGGATAATAACCTCTTGATAGGCCTCTAGAGATGAGAACAATAATTGGTCCCTGATTGGATGACTTGCTATGCTATGCTATGCAGATGATTAGACTATGTGCATGACTCTATATGCAAATGATAATGATATTGAAACATAAACCAAGTGAAGAAAGGTTGGGCAAATTTTAGGGTGCAACAATAATCAAACAAGGCCATGACAATAAAACCGCTATGCCCCGGGTAGGACATAGGGTTGTACAATGATCGGAAAAAGTAAATCATTACTCTTCGCTTGTCATCTGGATGATATCCTTGACGGGCCAGTTGTTGAGGCTCTCGCCTGGCTTGCTTGGTTGGATCCAAGAGTCTAAGTCACAGTCGCTATCTCCGCTGTCTTCCGACACTGCGTTGACGCTTTCAAATATCACCCCGCCACTGGTAAACTGGATCGGCCCTTTACCTCGCGACGCACTGCTAGAAGAGGAGGCTTCAGCTCCAGGAGAATACCCCAACCCAAACTTGTCTTGCTTGTTAGGTATCTCCAAAATTCGCCCCCAGCCTGGGGTAGATCCGGCTTGGACAACAGCTCGGGCTTCCTTGAAGGAAGAGAGAGTCATCTCTGACTTTTTAGTGACTACAGGAGCTACGTCCTTGACTTTAACAGCTTCGAACGCTTGGCATAGGGTTTCGTGGATTTCCCCATCCATCTCAACATATTTGAAGGACGACAAATGGCTCACCATTATGTCTTCCTCGCCACATACAGTCACGATGCTACCTCCGACAGGGTACTTGAGCTTCTAGTGCAACGTGGAGGTCACGACACCCGCAGAATGGATCCATGGCCGGCCTAAGAGACAGCTGTAGGCAGGCATGATGTCCATAATGTAAAAGACCGCGTCGAACGTTTCCAGCCCGACTTGGATTGGCAGCGTCACCTCCCCGAAAACATGGCGTTTGGTTCCATCGAACGCTTTCACAACCAGATCACTGGGTGTGCAAATCATTCCGCGAGTATCTAATTTCATCAATTCCTTCTTCGGAAGAACATTGAGTGATGACCCTGTGTCCACCAACACGTGGGACATAATCGTTCCCCTATACTCTATCGAGATGTGCAGGGCGTTATTGTGGTTCCTCCCCTTCGGCGTCAGCTCCAGTTCAGTGAACCCTAATCCATTTCCAGCATTCACGTGGGCTACGACCTCTTCCAGCTGGTTTACCGATATTTCCTGCGGTACATATGTGGCGTTCAACACCTTCAGCAGCGCGTTGCGGTGTGCTTCAGAACACAACAACAAATTCAGGATGGAAATCTTCGAGGGTGTCTGATGGAGATGATCCACGATCTTGTAGTCACTCTTTTTAATCATCCTCATAAATTCCTCGGCGTCTTTAACAAGTAAGTCTTTTTCTACCCCACGAGGGATCTCTTCGACGACTTTACTTTTACCTTTATCAGTTGCATCAGCTCTGTTCGCTTTATCCGCCACGACCTCAGATGGTGCAAACACTCTTCCGCTGCGAGTGATTCCGCTAACGCCTGCTAGGTTCTCCACAGACGACCCAAACGGTTCTAGTTCCAACTTCTGTCCGTTGCAGTAGACTTCTGCCCCGTAATGCCATGGGAAAGCATTAGTGCTTTCGAACGGTATCGACCCAGCTTTGGTGATGGTAATCATGGGCGGTCTGGGCGCAGAAATAGTTATCGTTCGGTGAGGGATAGTGATGGTGGCAACCTCATCATCTTGCTTCAGCATTACCTCTCCCGATCCGCTTTCGGCCCTTTGGCTAAATTGCAGGATTCCTTCGGTCATCAGACTTTGAATCCCCTCTATCAACTGTTCACATCCATCAGCACTTGTCGCACAGCCCATACACAGCTCTCCACAACCTGGAAAGAAACCTCTTTTCATCAGCTTAGCTTTAACGAAGCTAAGCGGTGTCTTTAGATCCTTGACGTCAGTCAACAAATCCAAGCTCTCATCTTCAATAACGGCGTTTACTCCACCTCCCCTATGATTCGGCATAGGGTTTTTCGTGACGTTTGGCACATTATCCAAGAAGTTGATGATCTTGGCGTCCACCATGTCCTGCACCTTGTGCTTGAAGGCTTTACAATTTTCTATTGTGTGGCCTGGTGCCCCTGAGTGAAATTCACAAGTTGCATTCGCGTCATAACCTGGCGGAGGTGCCCCGGTCAAGGGAGCCAGGGTTCTCTTCTGGATCAACTGTAGCTGAAGCAAAGTCTGTAACAGTTGCGCGTACGACATGGGCGGTGTCTCGAGGTGACGGCTCGACAGAGGTGCCCGATTCTGATACTTTCTGTACCCTTGTTGATTCGGCTGCTGCTACTGCTGCTGTGGCTGTTGGACTGCCGGGATAGTTATGCTGGCCACCTGCTGGTGAGGGCCTTTACCCTTCCTTCGAGCGTTGGACACAGCGCTCGTTTCTCCTTCCCATCTTTTGCCACCATAAGGTTTCTTGCCTCCTCCTCCAGCTGAGGATGAATCGCCTTGAATTTTCCCCAGTTTGATCCCATTTTCAATGTGCTCACCCGTGATAATGAGATCTGAGAAGGTTCCGGACATACCCTGACCAATTTCTCATAATAAACCCCTAGGAGGGTGGCCACGAACATTTGCACGAGCTCACGTTCAACTATCGGCGGATGAACCCTGGCTGCCAACTCACGCCATCGCTGGGCGTATTCCTTGAACCCTTCGTTGTTCCTTTGTGACAGATTCTGCAATTGGACTCGATTCGGAGCCAAGTCACTGTTGTATTGGTAGTGGTGCACGAATGCTTCAGCAAGGTCCTTCCACGTGCGCACACTGGTAGGTTCCAGACTCATGTACCATTCGAGGGAGGGTTCGGACAGACTGTCCTAAAAGAAGTGCATCAGCAACTTCTCGTCCTCAGAATGAGCGGACATTTTCCGGTACTATGATCTCAGGTGGACACGAGGGCAAGTGGTGCCCTTGTACTTTTCAAAGTCAGGTACCTTGAACTTGGGAGGCACCTTGAAATCAGCAATCAATCCCAACTTAGACATATCAACGCCCAGGGTGTTCTGGTTCTCGATATTTCTCATCTTATCCTTGAGTGCCTTGAACCTTAGACGTGCTTCAGCAGTCAGCTCACCTTCGGCACCTCTCTGAGAGAACACATCATCCTGACGATCTTCTAACCACGGCTGAGGCCCGAACAGATTCCCAACACCTGCATTGTCGTTGCCCAGCCCAACATTGACGTTGGCTTCAAAATTCCCATTACCGACGCCCGTCGTATTGCCATTGAGTCCCATGTTAGCTATCACATTGCCGTTGGCACTGCCATTCCCCCCGGTCACGGGGACGCCATTCTGAGGAGTTTCAACCGGTGGAGGGGTAGGCATGGTCCCACCATGGAGTACGCCATTGCTATCAACCCTTGAAATCAGAGGCTGAACCAAGGTTCTGAGCTGATCCTGGCCATTGGCGACTGCTTGCATGAGCTCCATGAAGCGATCCATTCTTTGGCGGAGTTCCTGAACATCAGTTTGCACTTGCTCCATGATTCTGGTTTGATTTGCTCTGGTCGGATAGCGGTGGATAGGTCTCTGATCAATCCTGGAACAACCTGAAACACAAAAGGGTTAGGAAAAACGACAAAGTGCTCGTCATGCAAATGCTTCATGCAAATGCAAACGTGTGTTTGTGCGTTAGGGAGGCATCCCCCGATCCTAGTACCTGAGTGCCAGTGCTGATAATAAGAAGTCTGAGTCCAGTCATGGAAATAACATCTCATATATGAAGAAAGCCCATCAAGGCAGTACACAACGTCAGTGAGTACAAGATGAATCAATAGCGTGACCTCAGCCAACAAGCCTGGTGATGGTCAGCATACAACAATGATCAAACAAAAGGAATACAAATAGTCAAGCACGGCCACGGGCGCGAAACTCTTCTAACAACCCCTTTGTTTCTGGATGATCAGGCCGAGTGAGCAACCCTTCGACGAGTAACTCCCTCTGCATAATGGTGTATTGAATACCTTCGACCGAATCTTCCCATGCTCCTTCGCCGAAACAATATTCTAACTTCCGCTTCTTGGACTCAAACATCAGTTTGCGCTCCTTCAGGTTAGCGAGAGCTCCGTTGAGCTGGCCTTCAGCGGCATATCTGCGAGCGGTTTCTTCATCAAACCTCTTCTCACTAGCCTTCACCTGGGCTTTCAGCTTGGAGATCTGTTGCATCAGCTTATCCTCCCGCTCTTTCCTGTTGGCTAGGGTGGCCTTCCAGTGCTGGTTAAACTTGGATATCCTCCGGTACGCTTCGTCCAAGTGCTGCTTCTTCGTGGCCAGTACATCGTTGACAGCTTTGAAGTCTCGACCCATGCGCTCACGCTCAGCTATCTGCTTAGTCAGATCTATCCCCAACTGGTTCACCAGCTCTGTTTGCCTCTTGAAGGAATGGACGGCTTCGCTTCTCTCGCTTCTGAGTTGCGCCAATTCTTTCTCCAATTCTTCATTTGCCCTCTTCAATTCATCTCTCTCAGCTAACACCTGATTATGCTGCTGAATAGGCACGGTGGTAGGCTCTTCAATCACTGGAGGGCTTTCTGGCTTGCCAGGAGGAAACGACATCCCTATAGCATCTGCTCTGGCTCTGATCCACGTCACATACGGAGCGTAGGCTTGACTATTGCTTTTCCCCAGTAATGGTTTTCCCCGCTTACTGATACCATTCCAAGCGCGCTGAAGCTTGGATAACATATCCCCCTCTAAAAGACCAGTGAGGTACAGAGATTCCTGTACCTCTTCATCCTTCGGCGGAGCTCTCAAAGCATAAGCAAACTGTCGGACCAGCAAAGACGGATTATAGTTTATACAACCCTTCCTGCCCATCAAAGGCACGTTCAGAAACCCACTGCAGCTGAAGATAATCTCGGTGCCCAACCTATCTCTATCAAACCAGTCAATATCCTCCGCTGATAGACTCATCAAACGCTCAGACCACTCAGTTGTGGCTGCAAACGAAACAAAGGGACCCCTCTTGGGTAGATGACTATCAAACCATCTATAAAGCAGGGGCACACATCACGAGACATTCTTGCCCCTTCTGTTCTCGTTTTTGTAGTGGACGGAATGGTAGACATCTCCTATCAAGGTAGGGACTGGATTCCCTGAAGCAAAGATGCGGAAGGCGTCGAAGTCCACAAAGTCGGGCATATTGGGGAACAGAATGATGCCATATATGCACAGTGCGAGAATGGCGTTGAACACGACCCAACATCCGTCTTTGGCGCACTGCTGAGCTTTTCCCACCAAGAACTGCAAGGAGAAACCGGGAACCTTGTTCCAACTAGACAATACCAACTCGGAGGCATCCAGATGAAGTGAAGGAGCTAGACTAGCCAAGTCAGGCTCAGCATCCATATGAACAAAGGGCATCTGACTCTTGATTGGCACACCTAACAAATCAACATACTCCTCTAGCGTAGGTGTGAGAACAAAATCCCGGAAAGTAAAGCATCTCAACGGAGGATCGTAGAACTGCAGCAGAGCGTGCAACCCATTCAACTCAAACCCAGAAGGTTTACGAACCAAACAGAGCAATTTGCCATAAGACTTTCTGAATTCATCTTTCACAGAGTCATCTGCTAAAGTAATCAAACCAGTCAGCTGAACAACATCAGGAGTGGGGAGCTTGTAAGTCACGGTCTTCCTCAGAGAACCCATAATAACTCAATAGAAGGCAAGAAATCCTGAATCGGGGGAAACGGTACCTGCAACACAGACACACGTTAATGAAATGCAAATGAGTATGCAAAGCAATGTAAAATGCAATCATGCAGCAAGAGATCAAGACAACTGTGCCGTGGAGACTCTGTGTCAACAAAACCATAATACTGCTCTGTCAAGAACAACCACTATCTCTGATAAGAAGAAAACCCTGGTATCGGACCACAAATTTGTTCTGTCAAGAACATACACACGTAGGACCATAAATCTTCTCTGTCAAGAACAAACATCTGATAATAAGGACCTCTGATACAGGACCAAAACTCTTCTCTGTCAAGAACAAACATACATCTGTAGATGAGGACCTCTGATACAGGACCAAAACTCTGCTCTGTCAAGAACAAACATACATCTGCAGATGAGATCCTCAGATCCCAATCATAAACCTGCTCTGTCAAGAACAAATACACATCTCTAAAGATAAGGTCCTCTGATACAGGACCATAACTCTGCTTTGTCAAGAACAATCATCTTTCTGATGATGAGAACCTCCGGTACCAACAAAACTGATTTACTATCAAGAAAACCAGGAATTCTGAAGGTTAAGGTTTCCTGCAACAAACCCAACCCTGCTCACAGGTATGGACCTAAACTGACACAAGTTCGGCATCCTATGTGGTCATCAGCGTCACAGACATTCAAGAGGGGTGATACGATACCCAGAAGGTGTGGCATCACCAGCTCATGAAGCGGCCTTACTCGGCTGAATCCCAAATGATCGGTCCCCAGAGTCGACAATCCTCCAAACCAACAACCCCCTCAACCCAAAGGGTTGAAAAAGAAGTCAACTGGGAGAACCTCGTCTGAGCGTGGATTTCATAAGACACTAGTGCCTGCCAAGCAAGCACGCGCCCACTAATTTCCACAACTAATGCTAGGTACGCTCAAGCCTGGGTCTGGCTTCTCACTCATCAGAATGCCCCTCCCACAACAGCACAGATAATCATATCATACTGAAAATAAAGTGCGGGAAATAAAGTGCGGGAAATAAACACAACCCAATAAGTAATCATACAAGCGCTAGGATTGACTCTCGCAGGGGACGTCGGATCCCCAAACTGACTCGCATACGGGACGTTGGATCCCAGGAAACTATCAAGTCCCCAGCAGAGTCGCCAACTGTCGCTTCCGCGAAAATAAGGTGCTGGCAAAACAGAAGAGTCGCCACCTTTCGTTATTTATCCCTCAGAACGGGAAAGGAAGCGATCGAAAAAACCTGACGAAAAAGGTATAAGACAAGGTCATCGCAACCGTTGTCTGGGTTCGGGAGTCGGTTACGCAAGGGGAAGGTATTAGCACCCCTCACGTTCGTCGTACTCGACGGGATCCACGCTTGTTGTGTTCACTGGACGGGTTGGTTTTATCTATCTACCTATCAAGGCTGGCTTAAAAAGAAAAGAAAATGACTCGGCAAAGCGTCGCACGTTATGCCTACGTATTCTCATCAGAGAATGAGAAATCAGAGTCAACGTAGTTCGACTTACGACGGGTTACGGGGAAGGTGGCTCGCCAATACGTCAGTATTGTGCCTACGTACTCTCAACAGGTATGAGAGATCAGAGCTTACGTAGTTCGGGATAATACGGCGTGCGGGTGTTCAGATTCATCTGTTTTATCGAGTAGGGTTAACAAACAGTTCCAGCCGTTGGATGTACGCAGCTCGACCCTTGGAGACTTAAGCGTTACCGTTTGCGGTAGGACTGGGAGTTAACAACACTCTTTTCTTCAGAAAAGCTTCCTTTGAATTATGGGCCCACGGGGCAAAAAGGTTTGAAGTTTGTTTTCTGTCTTTTACGGAAGAACTGTTTTTTATTGTGTTTGCAATTTCAATCGCACTAAAGACTATGACCTGAGAGTGAATGCGTCGCATGTCACCCAAAGGGTGCCATACTAAACATCCAAACTGTTGAAAATAAGCTCTCCAACAATCCTTTCTCAGATAGCTTAAGGCTCGTAACGTACGAAAGAAATCATTCATGATTACTGTATTTTAAGCTGTTTTGAGATGAGAAGAGAGAGGGCTCAACTAAAGGGAGACTATCAAGTCCTAATGTTGTCATGCCAAGGATTCATCCTATAGTTGAAGTTTGAAACAGGGAACTCCTAGAAGTTATCATGCATAGGTTTCAGCATAAAGTTCTAATCATCACTTCCTTATCAAAGGTAATGAGACTCCTAGGGGATCATGTCAATGATAAACAGGAACAGATAAAGCATCAGCTTAAACAATAAACGACTGTAAAATGCATGCAATGCAAGTGAGGGAGGAAATGTGTGTGGGGCAGCAACCAACCTCAAGCCAGATATGAATAACTGTAATCATACAGAGGAAATAACATGCTATCAAGCAAGATATTAGTGACTGCAATCATACAGAAGAAATGAAATAAAATGCTATCAAGCAAAATAAACCACATGGGCAAGGGAGCTGGGCTCTACCGAATACCCGCAAGCAAAGCCATACAGTAACAATACAAGCAGAGGAAGCAACTCAACCTCTAGTGCAATCATGCTCTTAGATTACATCAGTCTAAATATGAACTTATTCTAATGCATCAAGCAAGTCAAACAAGGCACATCAGCACAGAAAAGAAAACAGACAGGAAAGAAAACAGATCAACCCCTCTACAACTAAACCAACTGACAGCAGTCCAGTCTTCAGACTTCAATCACCCTTCAAGGCTATCATCCTTAATAACAAGTATCAACTTGCTCCTCCAAGGTTTCAACCCATCAAGCATAAGTATCAACTTGTTCTCTCTTCTCCAAGCTTCAGCTCTTCAGTCAATACCACCTTCAGGCTTCACTCCTAACTACAAGTGTCAACTTGATTCCTTCAGGCGCTCCAAGCATCAATGTAAGTATCAACTCATCCTTTATTCCTCAAGCCTCAGCTCTACACTCAATCTCAATTGAATCCTCTTCATAAGTATCAACTTAGTCTTCAAGCTCATCTCTCTTTGCTTTACCAGTATCAACTTGGTCTTCTTCTCCAACAAGCTTCATCTTCTCAAAGTAGTCTTCAATCACCTGGAAGTGTCAACTTCATTCTTCAATTCTTTAAGCCCCAGCTCTTCACTCAATCTCCATTGGATCTTCAAGTATCAACTTGATCTTCTTGCTCTTCAAGCTTCAGCTGCAATGGCAATACTCAAGGAATCATCCTCTTCCACACTCTTCAATGAAGTCCCCATCTTCAAACTCAAGTACAACATCTTTCAAGATACTCAAACCAGAAGACAATTGATTTAACAAAATGAGTGGAAATGATAAACAGCTTATTGACAACCAAAGGAAGCCTGTAAGGGTTCATCATTATGAGAGACTGGTTCCCTCAAAGTTCTACTTCCCAGATAAAGCCACTCATCCCTCCAAAGGAGGGATGTGAATATCTTAGAAGGACTTTTAGTCATTGGGAGGAATGGAAGCACAAGATGCTTTCCATGTTTGTGAAAGAAGTCATTCTAATTATAAGGCTCTCCCTATGTCTCCTACCTCCTAAATCTTCATCAGACACCTTCAGGCACAAGCAAATTCAAGCATCCTCACCTTGTCTTCAATCTCAACCAAAGGTAAACAAAGCAAAACCCTAATCTAAGGGGACTAAAGAAGTTAATCTATTTGAGTTAGTAAGTTAGGATCACCTAAAACCTAGTACTAAAGTTAATCCTAACTAAAATACTAAAACCAATTGTAAAATCCAACAAAAATAACTATGGGAACCTAGGTCAATCATGACTCTACCATATTAATTCCAGAGATCAAATCATCAAATAAGACCTAGAAATACATTCTACACTATAAGGTACTAAACCTAAACCCTAAAAGGAAGCTCCTAAAGCTCAATCTAGAAAACACACCTATTTTCATCACAAAAATGTGAGAAAAATGCTATGGGAGCATACATGTCTACACTAATCACACACAAAAAATCAGGATCAAAATCATCACCACATGATCACACAAAATTCCACAAAATCAAGGATCAAACATAACTATTTTAATATCAATTAAAATGTAAAATTCCCATAAAATCAGAAAATGCATGAACTAAAAATATTTTTCTTCTAAACAATTCTAGACTCAATCATGAATATAATGCAAAAAGAATGGGATTAATTGGATCATTTTTCAATTTATTATGAATTAATCAATAACCATGTATAAAATGAAAAAATAAAAGAAAATGATAATAAAATAACAAATGCGTGGTGCAGATAGCAATGACAATTAGTTCATTTGGGAGATTGGGCCTTGAGGGGGGTGCAAGTATCAACCAATGCATTAAGCCCACGCTCCAATTCTCAATTCAGTTCCAAGCAAAAGGACTAGGGGGGTGTGCTAAGTACAGATTTGCCTTGTAAATCCCACGTTGGGCCTGGACAGGGGGTGTTGATATCAAATGAACTCCAAGCCCACACGCCTGAGTTCTCAATTCACAAAATCAGAAAAATCACATACCAAGGTTCGAACTCGCTCATTCTTGGTCCATGCAGCAAAATGAACAAGGTTGGGGTATCTCACTAATCAAAACGCAGTGTTTTGGAGGGAAGGGGAACGTGGCACAACGCTGGGCCTTAGATTGCTTGACTCAGTCAATTTCTCCACGTGAACGAATGGTGAGGATTATGTCTTCCTCGTTTCAAACCTGCAACTCACGCGCGCAAGCCCAAATCGTCGGTGGCTTTTTCGGCCACCCCTGTGCAACCCTAGATCCTTCTACACTAAACCATTGGTCACGATGTCTTCATGAATCTTGACCAGAATTTCCTCAGGAATCTAACCATGTCACTAGTTTATACTGAAAACGCACGATTCGCCAAAACCAGATCTCAACCGAAAATGGAAGGAACCCTAACTTGTCTCTAACCATCAAATTAACCACCCAAAATTCATCTACATGCTAAGGGGAACCTAACCACATGCTTCTAATGGATTAAAAGTGCATAATTAAAGAGATATCTCAAGAACTTAGAACCAACCTTGATGCTTGGATTGTAGTGGTTATGCACCTCAATTCTCGCTCAAACTATGCAGAATCCTTCAAGGAGTAATGGTGGACAATTCCTGATGCTCAGTTCTTGCTGCAACCTCTTGATTCTCCAAAATGCATTTCCAATTTTCAAGCTTTTTCTTCACTTCACATCAATGGATTCTCAACAGAATTCTGCTCCAGAAACTTCCAAATTCGTTCTACTTCATACTTATAGAGTGCTCAGATGGATATCCAGCCCAAACTAGGCCCAATTATGGATTTTGGATGTTCACCTTTCCTTCCAAATTTCAACATGGAAGTGTGCCTTCAAGCCTTACTCATGCTCTAAACTCAATCCAAACCATCCACTTAATCATTAAGGAGTGTGATGTAATGGTTTTTTTCCTTTGGTTTTAACATATGGAGTGTATATGATATGTTTCTTAATTGTGAAGTAACCATCCAAATGACTATGTTATGGACCTAAAATCCAAACTGTGGAAATGCCAATCTTTCTAAAACATTAATTCCATTCAAATTGACCACAAATTTGACTTGGAAACATGTTAATCTCATTTATTTTGAATTTTCTCATTTTAATTCATTAAAATGGCTTTCATGTGAAGTTTCTTCAACCAATGCTTGATATAACCCATATCAATGGACACTTGATGTTTAGACAAGCTAAAAACATCATTTTGAAAAACTTGCATGTTGAACAAAAATCCATTTGGAGCCTGGAAATAAGAGTTATGGCCTTATGCTTGAAATGACCTGTAATCTCCAAATGACCAAAATGCCCTTGACTTGTCAAAGCCATAAGTTGAGTTCTACACATACAATCATGGACTTCTAGTATTCTATAAAAAGCTAAGAGAATAAGGAACAACATTCATGTTGACCAAAAGTTCATAGGAATCATCCTTCTTGGGCAAACGTTTGGTGCAATTTGGGTAACTTTCAAGCCCCCAAATTCACATACCTCAGATGACCTGTAACTTGTCAAAGTCATAACTTGAGTTCTACAAATCCTATCAAGGACTTATAGTACTCAAATTAAAGCTAAGATCATGCTCTACAACATTCATGTTAGGGGCAAGATGAGATGACAATCACATCTTGAGCTAAACTGCCTTGAAGATAGGGGTCAAACTAGGGGATTTTACACTGTCAAGCCTTAGAAACCCTAGCTTGAAACTTCTCAAACTCTTCAATCATAATGAGTTAGCCTTGGAATCATCCTTATAACATCTCAATGTATCAATCCATGATCACATGGCTCTTGAATTAGGTCTCAACCTCCTTCAAATCATCAGTTGACTTAGGGTTAACCCAGTCAAACCCTAATTGCATCAATCATGGTTGAGTCTTCTTAATCTTCCACAATGACCTATCTAGGCCTCATGATGGCTTTCAAGACATCTCATAAGCTCTCTCAAGGCTTCAAGTCCAACTTCATGGCTTCAGAATCATCTGAGGACTTCCCACAACTCTCAAGTTAGGAGGCACACACTCTTGGTTTCAACCATTCTCTCTGAGGATCTTTTAACTTCTCTAACAAGGATATCAATCCTTGAACACTTGAATAACCTTCTAAACTAGCTTCATAGTCTTGTATAGATCTTGAATGGTAATCATACCTCTTGATCTCCTGCATACATGTCAATGAAAGGCAAATGATAATGCTAATGTGAATGAAATGAAACATAAGCTAGGTAAAGAAAAGTTGGGCAAATTTTGGGGTGCAACACACATGATTTTTCTTGTCCTAGAACTCCTCAACATAATGGAGTTGTAGAAAGGAAAAATAGAACATTGCAAAAAATGGCCAAAACCATGATCAACGAGACTAACATGGCAAAACATTTTTGGTCAGAAGCAGTGAATACAGCTTGTTATATTCAGAACAGAGTGTCTGTAAGACCTCTTCTGGAGAAGACTCCCTATGAATTGTGGAGGAATAGAAAGCCCAACATTTCTTATTTCCATCCTTTTGGATGTGTTTGTTTTATTTTGAATACTAAGGAAAATTTGAACAAGTTTGATTCTAAAGCTTAGAAGTGTTTCATGCTTGGATATTCTGAACGCTCTAAAGACTACAGAGTATACAATATTGAGACACAGATTGTATATGAATCAATTCATGTTAGATTTGATGATAAGATTGGCAATCAAAAGCCAAAGCAACTTGAAATTTTTGCAGATAGAGAAGTCCTTCTCACAGACTCTGAAGAATCAGAGGCAGACAAAGCTCAAGCAAAAGCACCAGAAGCAACGTCAGATGCTACTCCGTTGACTGCTCAGATGGACAGCTTGACAATTTCTGAAGAACCAAATGTTAAAGGATCATCCAGAATCAAAGCCTCTCATCCAGAGGAAATGATAATTGGAAAGAAGGATGACCCTATCAGAACAAGATCATTTCTCAGATCTTCTGGAATGTCATTGTTTGGTCTGGTATCTATCATTGAACCTACTTCTGTGGATGAGGCTCTAAATGATAATGATTGGATACTTGATATGCAAAAGGAGCTTAACCAATTCACAAGGAATGACGTCTGAGATCTGGTTCTAAGACCAAAGGGTTTCAACATCATTGGAACAAAATGGGTCTTCAGAAACAAGTTGAACGAGCAAGGAGAAGTTATCAGAAACAAGGCTAGGCTGGTTGCTCAAGGATACAGTCAGCAAGAAGGTATAGATTACACAAACACATATGCTCCTGTGGCAAGGTTAGAATCTATTCGCTTGCTTATTTCATTTGCTGCACAGAATAACATCACTCTATATCAGATGGATGTTAAAAGTGCTTTCTTAAATGGTTTCATAGAAGAGGAAGTTTATGTTCATCAACCTCCTGGTTTTGAAAATGAAAATTTTCCAGAACACGTTTTTAAACTGAAGAAATCACTCTATGGCTTAAAACAAGCTCCCAGAGCTTGGTATGAGAGGCTGAGTAACTTCCTTCTGGAAAATAATTTTATCAGAGGAAAAGTTGATACCACTCTTTTCCATAAATCAATTAATAAAGACATTTTAATTTGTCAGATTTATGTTGATGATATTATTTTTGGAACTACCAATATTACGCTTGGAAAGGAGTTTGCTCAATCTATGCAGGCAGAATTCAAAATTAGCATGATGGGAGAACTCAGATTCTTTCTTGGAATTCAAGTGAATCAAGTGAATCAAACTCCAGGTAAAGGAGCTTCTGAAGAAATTCAACATGACAGAAAGCAAGCTAGCAAAGAATCCAATGCATCCTACAAGAACTCTAGGTAAGGAAGAGGTAAGTAAAAAGGTATATCAGAAGCTCTACAGATGTATGATTGGTTCTCTTCTGTGCTTGACTGCTTCTAGGCCTGATCTCCTCTTTAGTGTTTGTCTATGTGCTAGATTCCAATTAGATCCTAGAGAATCTCACTTAACAGCTGTTAAGAGGATGCTGAGGTATCTGAAAGGTACTACTATGTCGCTACTGCAAAAATCGAGGTTGGCAATGACAGAAGAGTCGCCATTGTGCGTTATTTATCCCAAGAGAGGGAAAGGAAACACTCATAGAAAACCTAACGAAAAGAGGGATAAGATCGGTCATCGCAACCAAATCTCGAGTTCGAGAGTCGGTTACGCAAGGGGAAGGTATTAGCACCCCTCACGTTCGTCGTACTCGACGGGATCCATGCTTGTTGTCTATCTAAAGGGGTGATTGAAACTATCTAGCTAAAGACTCAAGGACAAAATAAAAAGAAGTGTCTCGGCAAAGCAACAGCGCTTTATGCCTACGTATCTCATCTGAAGTGAGAAGTCAGAGTCAACGTAGTTCGGCTAACTACGGGTGAAAGGGGGAATGGTTGCTCGCCAAGACATCGCGTCTTGTGCTTACGTACTTTCATCTGGTATGAAAGATCAGAGCAAACGTAGTTCGGGCTAAAAGGGAACACAGGTTTGTTCAACTATTTTTACCCGAGTAGGGTTAACAATCAGTTCTAGCAGTTAGTGTATGCAGCTCGACCATTGGAGACTATGGCATTACCGTTTGCAGTAGAACTAAAAGTTAACGACACTCTTTTTATCTGAAAAGATTTTCCTGATTAAGATCCCGAAGGATGAAAAAAGGTTTGAAGTGTTTTGTGTTTTTTAGAGAAGAAGTGTTTTGAATTGGAGTGTTTATAATGCATGTTGTACTAAAGTCTAAAACCTAGGATCGAGTGCGTCACATATCATCCTAAGGACGTATACTAAACACTCTAGGAAATTGAGAGGTGGTCCCTCAATCACCATTTCCCAAGTATAAGGCTCATGGCACTATATCCATTATCTTTATTAAGAGTGTTAAGATGGTATGAAGATGAGAAGAGAAAGGACAAACTAAAGGGGACTAAATCAAACCTAAAGTTGTCATGCAATGGTGGTCCTAAGATTGAGATAAAGGAATGCTACCTAATGTTATCATACATGGTTAAGATCCTAATTTCTATCATAGCCTTTCTTGAACAAGAGAGATTAGAGGTCCTAAGGGAAAGGAGACAAAAGAAACAACAGGAAACAAAATAAACATGCAAGAATGCAAACATGAAATGCAAATGAGGGAGGAAATTGGTGTGGGGTAGTGTTGCACCCCAAATTTTGACCCCTTAGATCCTCATCATCATTTTATGATCATATTCATTTGATTAACCAACCTTAACCCATTTCAAGTTTATCTTTGTCAAGATGCAGATAAATCAGGGTTCCGTACTGCCAAAATCGAGGCTTCGGTGGTTTGATCAATCAATGTGTTAGATTGATTCAACTATAAACAAGATCAAGGATACTACATGGGGTCAAGTATGAATCCAATTTTAGGTTGTCATCCAGGAATTGAGAACGGTGCAGTTCAGGATACCCGATGAGGGTTTTCGATCAGGAATAGTCAATCGTAGTTTGACTTTTGATTTAAAAAGTGTTCCAATGGTGGGATCATGGTCCATGAAGTTCCTATGGATTAGTAAAGTCTAATCAAGAAGCTTAAAGGCCTCAAGATACCCAGAACACCAACAGTCGATTCAGAGTTCTTCAATCAATCGGTTCGTCAAACTGAAAAGTCAACTCATTAACCAACATGGTTTTGACCCAAAATTGAATGCAATTATGTTCCTAATGGTATATCACATCTATTCATGAATTTTGGTGACCATTGGATCAAGAATTGATAAGTAATTGAAAAGTTGGGAAATAAGGTTTTGAAAAGGGCAAAGCCATAACTCCTTAACCACACAAGGGTTTTTGACCTAGTTTCAAGGGGAATGAGTTCCTAAAACAAGCATAAACATTTTAGTACCTAATTGGGGATTTTTAAAAAGTACAATTGGGTTCCATAACTCTTCCTGGTTAGAGAGAACCAAGATCCACAAGTTGGCAAAAACACACATTCGCAAAATTAGGTCAACATGAGTTTTCTTATTCCAAAACCTCTCCAATTCGATGCTAATCAAAGGATAAACCTCATTTATGATGTTTGAATTGATAATTAACATTTTAATATCAATTCACACGAAAATGGCACAAAGATCAAAGGAAATCATTATTTAATGCAAGTTGCAAAAGTGAATAGTGAAGAAAGAGAAAAAAGGTGGCTACCCTTGTCAA
Source organism: Lathyrus sativus (assembly GCA_963859935.3). Taxonomy (NCBI): domain Eukaryota; kingdom Viridiplantae; phylum Streptophyta; class Magnoliopsida; order Fabales; family Fabaceae; genus Lathyrus; species Lathyrus sativus. The sequence goes on from OZ012737.1 coordinate 3,495,893, forward strand.
ATCATCAACTTTACTTTAACAAGTCACCTCCTAACCTATCAAGCATGATGAAAACAATATATAGGGCATGGAGAATATCTTAGTAGAGTGGCTTAAAGACAAGTATGAAGATTGGATTGGAAAACTCAAAGATTTTCATGATGGAAGGTTAAAATTGGCAATTTGCTTCACTTTTGCCCATACCTTGTTCCAAGGCCTTTGGCTATAAATAGAACTAAATTCCTAAATCACAAATACATCAGTCCCATTATAGAAACCATATAGAACTCTCTCCCTTACACAATCACCAAATTCTTGCAAAATCTCACTAAGTCTCCAAAATCCCTCAAAATCTATTTTTGCAAAACACCTTCCAAAACCATTTCCAAACTTTTTCCAACTCAAGAAACACTTCAAACACATAAAAAAAGATGTATTGAAGCTATCCAAATCACTTCCACACTTATGTAACAAGGTTTGAGTGAGTTGGTCTTTGAAACCTTTGGATTTTAGAGTTTTTCCTTCATTTACAAGGCATTTCGTCCACTAGCTTGCTTGAAGGTTGTTTGGAGCATCTATTCATCAACCTAGGAACATTTGAAGACCTTGTAAGAGCTCTCAATATCTCTGGTTTTCTTATTGCTTAAGCTTGCTTCAAGAGGTAAACCTAAAACTCATAAATGTGAACTTTCTACTTGCATTTCACATGCTACCATGAATGTTTTTAGGGTTTTCACCTTCCTATCTCTCATTTATTCATTGCAAAACTTTAATTTTATTCTCTTTTGAGTTTTATTTTAAAGTTATGATTTTGGATTGTTAGCATCCTTGTGTACTTGAGTTTGACTAAAACTCTTGCTTGTAAGCATTTGTGTTTGATCTTCTCTTAAAACTTGAAAGTTTTCCCGTGAAGTTTTTAAACTTCTCACTTACATTTGTTGTGACATTATTTGATTACGCTTGATAATTGTAATTACATATGGCATCTTGTAAGCTCTAAGAAACCATTCTTTGTCAAGATACATCTTTATCTTTGTTAAGATCCCCTGCCATCTTTGTTAAGATATATCCCCATCTTTGTTAAGATATGTTTGTGGTTGTGACTTCCTAATGCTTAAGTCTTACCCTTCTTGATATTGTAATATCTTGATACTTGATTTGGTTGTGACCATGTATCTTGATTGAAATCATTAATATTGTAATATCTTAAATGCTTGCTTTGGTTGTAACCATTCGTCCTGATTTAGATCCTTGCTTATTACAATATGCTTGATCATTCTTGGTTGTAACCATATCCCTTATATTCATCATGCGTGAATGTTTATGCTTTGTTAAGTTTACTTTCCCCAAGTGGTGGAACTTTCTAGTTCTCATCCAAGTTGCCTCTCTCTCTCTCTCCTTCCAAAGGAAAGTCTCTCTATTTACCCTTGGGTCATAGATAGGATTTGAATCATAGGTCTGGATAGAACCTTCCCCCTTTTGGGTCTGGATAGAACCAATAAGGCTTAAACTCATAGGTCCGGATAGAACCTTCCCCCTTTTGGTCTGGATAGAACCAATAGAATTTACATCATAGGTCTGGGTAGAACCTTCTCCCCCTTTTGGTCTGGATAGAACCAATAGGATTTACCCTCATAGGCCTGGATAGAACCTTCCCCCCTTTTTGGTCTGGATAGAACCAATGGGATTTAAACTCGTATGTCTGGATAGACCCTTCTCCCCCTTTTTGGTCTAGATAGAACCAATAGGATTTAAAATCATAGGTCTGGATAGAACCTTCTCCCCCTTTTTGGTCTGGATAGAACCAATAGGATTTAAACTCGTAGGTCTGGATAGAGCCTTCTCCCTCCTTTTGGTCTGGAAAAAACCAATAGATCCTAATTCTGTAGTTCGTGCCCGAACTACGACCGCTCTGATTTCTCATTGGACAATGAGAATACGTAGGCACAAGATGCGATATCTTGATGAGCAACCTTCCCCCTTCTTCCACCTTTTGGTCTGGATAGAACCAATTGGTCTCACAACGTAGAACTTCAGGATAGAGTTTGGTTAACTCTATGTAAGAATCATGGAAATGATTACTTACTTCCCTTTCTTGAGTGTTCAACATAAATCTAGAGAGTTTCGTGAAACTCTACACAAGCATGGATATGTTTGTTCCCCTTTGAACCTTGATCATAATCAAGTGTTCTTCATCCCTAGTGAGGTGAACTACAATTGCTCTGATTCTATACTAGTTAGGATACGTAGGCAGAGTAGCCTCCACAAGCTCATCTCAACCTCATACAACAATATGATAAATGCAAGAGATGAAAGGAACAAGAAATGCACCAAAAGAAACACACAAGGGCACAAGGATGGGATGAAATGGCGTAAACCATTCAAACATCAACCACAATGCCACAAAGCAAACAACATGAAAAGAGAAAAGAAATGAACCCTAACTCAAAGAGGGGTTATAATAAGAGAATAAAATAGCAAGGCATTCCCAACTATCATTCAACCAAAGCATCATCATGATTTGTGCAAAAGATGCAACAAAAGTGTCCTCATGGCTCACCATTCAATGTCATGTTTCATATACCTCCAAAGGAGGGACTAGACAAACCTAAATGGTGTTCCAAAGTCCTTGGGAAGCAAAGGGAAATGAGATAAAAGTGCTCAAAAGAAAAAGCAAGTAAACTACAAGGATATGCAAGCAAATTCTCAAAGGAAAGCAAGCATGTTTCACAATGAAACCCTAATTGGAAACCCAAAAGTAAACAAATAAATGAACAAGCAAAATATAATATAATGACCTAAAAATGAGCCAACATCATCCTTAACATGTTAACAACATGAATCAATAGGCATTGAGAGCTCAAAGGATCCAAAAATGTCATATCCAAGTCAAACTAGGTCAAGATGTGTGTATGAACCTTCCTTTAGGATAACTTGACTTGCAAGTTACTCTAAAAATAGGAAAATGATTAAAAAAATTATCAAATAAAATGAAAGAAGCTCATAAACATGTTGGCAACCAGAGGCCAAAAGATTGCAATCAAAATCACTTCACAACATCACCATAGAAATTGATTCACAAGGGTGCTCCATTATGAAGGAGGATTGTTTAGGGTGAAATGAAGTGCATCAAAAGTCAACCAATCAGGGGCGAAATGATCCTCAAAAATTCATCAACTCATCATTGATATGAGGATTGAATTTTATTCATTGGATCAAAAGGAAATGAGAGAAATAAAATAAAAACCAAAACATGTCAAGATTTAAGTCAAATAAAACACTTCCAATGATAAATTCCACTTTTAATTGAAAAATAATTAGAAAAAATAAAATAAAAATTTCATAAAATAAAAGACATCTCAAGGAGTCTAAAACATATTTGTTTGGAATTTTATCACTCTTGGAAGTATTTTAAACTAATTTAAATCTAAACAGAAATAAAATAAAACAAAAAGAAAATAAAATAAAATAAACAAAGGGCTGGGGGTGCAGATAGCAGCCCAGAAGCGTTAGAAAATGCATGGGCTCACAAAAGAGGGGTGCCAATAACACGCCTAGCGCATTAGCAAAGAAAAATAAATAAAAACGTGTGGATCCAATGTGATATGGTCAACAGAGGAACATGGTGGAAATCAATCAGGCGCGTTGGCTGAAAAAGTAATCCAATCCAAGGCTTCACAGCGTGCCATGTCATTTAATGAAACTCCCAGCTGGATTTGGTGTGTGTGGTCAATGCATGTGTACCGTGGGTCTTAATCATGAACGTGCAAGCAAAAAGTAAACGCATCCAAGAGACAGAAATGAAACACATGGCTCTGATGAGTTTGAAAAGTGTAGGGAGAACCAGACGGCCGGAACCACTGTTCCGGTCGTCTTCTCTGGAGAAGCTTCATACACCATTCACGGCCAAAAACCCAGGTTCTTCAAAACTCAACCAAAATGAACAAATAAATAGCCAAAATTATTCTCTAGGTTATGTGGATCATGAATCCAACCCCCATTTTCATTGATCAGGCTTTAATAACACAAAACAAAAAGAAATAGAAATGAGCTCAAATGAAAAAAGTTTGCAAACAGCCATGAAATCAATCCAAAAACCAACTACACATCAAGAGGTTTGCAAATATATGAAAATGGCGTGATATCAATGCATAAACAGTGAGATATTTTGAAAGAAAGGAAACCTAAAATCAAACTTTCACATAGCTTGTTGTGTTAGTGAAGCTTGCAATAAACCACCTAGAAACGTTCAATGGACCTCAAGGAATGTTTTGAAATGTTTTTCTTTGATTGAAACTCAGTAAAAAGTGGAAAACGATTTTGATTTTTTCTCTTTTTCTCTCAATCTGTTCTCACTCAGGTTCTCACCAAAACTAGTTCTGAAGGCATGTGAACAAAGCTGGGATTAAATATGCTGGATTCTGATTAAAATAAAGCCCAATTCTATGATCTTTGGGCCCAATTGGATTTTCACTTTTTCACTTCATGGCCATTTGAATAGTGCATGAAATTCACCTTGCTCAGCTGTAAAAATGACTCAGCTTGCTTGCATTTGAGGTAGGTTAATCAAAGGGCTGAGAATGGTTCCTTGATTTCATCTTATGGCATGTTTTTGATGTGTTACTTAATCTTGAAGAAAGCTTGAAAATGGCCACCAAAATACACTCAAATCTCAAATACAAAGATGGCATTGTGTTTTAAATGTGTTTGGCACTCAAAATATGCACAAGGTTGGTACAAAATGTTTCCAAGTGATTTTAATTTGATTTTCCTTTTTTAAAGCCTCTTTCATGGAAATTTCATTAGGGATTCTTCAATCCAAGCCAAACCTTTGATGCCTTGATGTTTGTTTCAGCAAATGACCCCATTTGGAGCAAGTTTGAAGTTGGAAGGATTTCCATTTGAAGTGTGCAAAGTGGTGAAATGAACCTATAATGAAAATGACCTGTAATCCTGCTTTCCCAAAATACCTCTGCCTTGCAAGAATCATAACTTGAGTTCTACAAATCAGATGAAGGACTTCTAGTACTCTTTGGAAAGCTAAGATCCTGAGGAACAACTTTCATGCTCATCAAGAGTTGAGGAGAAACATCCTTCTAGGTCAAAAATGGATTGGAAGTTGGTTGACTTTTGTTGACCAAAATCACATTCATCTGAAGACCTGTAACTTGTCTGCCTCATAACTTGAGTTCTATAAATCCAATCAAGGACTTCTAGTACTCAAAAGAAATCTAAGAACATGCTCTACAAGTTTCATGTTGGGGTCAAGATGAGATGAGACTTGTATCTTGAGATAGGTGGTCTTGAAGTTAGGCACTGAACAGGGGATTTTACACTGAGAACCCTAATTCAGTAACTCCTCACACTCTTGCCTCCTAATGAATTGATCCCGAAATGATATCCCATGTATCTTAACACAAAATTACATGACCATAAATACTTGGAATTTAGTCTTAATATCCTTCAATTTAACAGTTGACTTAGGGCTGACCAGATGAAAACCCTAATTGCACCATCTTCAACTGCAGCTCTTCACACTTGGTATAAACATTTGAATGAACTCCACAATGACCTACAAGGCCTCCAATGAGCTTAAATGATCATATCCCTCCATAACCATGGGCTTGTGATCCTCAGATGACCTTCAAATGGCCTCCTAGACAGGAGGTGAACCATATATACTTATCTGCCTATCCAAAAGGCTTTGACTTATCTCTGATGATGATAACCCTCCTGTTGACTTGAATACAAACTCTTGATTAGGCTTAGAACCCTTGGCAAATTCCTCTTGTCATACACATATATCTTGATCCCCTGTAAAATGAAAAATGTTATACAATGCAATATGCTAGAACAATGAAATGAAACATAAACCAAGTAAAGAAAAGGTTGGGAAAATTTTGGGGTACAACAGCTGCCCCTATTCAAACGACTTAGACCTGAATGGATGAAAAGAGAACGGCTATCAAACATTCAAGGTAAAAGACGGTTGAATACAAAAGAACCCGGAAATTTGCCAACCGCAGAAATAAACTGCCAATGAGAATCTCCGGAGATAACTGCTTTGATTATAAACATGTCCTGTTGGGGGAAAAAGAAACTTAACGAGTAACTTTGCTTGGGGAAAACTTTAAATTTCCGAAATCTAGACATTCAAAGAACCAAAGTAAATCAATGAAATCTGCCGGAGCCTAGATACTTAACAAGATGAGGAACACATCAACAAACGAAAACTGGCCGGAGTCCGAACACTCAACGAAACAAACGAACCGGAGCCTAAACACTCAACGAAGCCAAACGAACCTGAGCCTAAACACTCAATGAAACCAAACAAACCAGAGCCTAAACACTCAATGAAGCCAAACAAACTGGAGCCTAAACATTCAACGAAGCCAAACAAACCAGAGCCTAAACGCTCAATGAAGCCAAACAAACCGGAGCCTAAACACTCAACGAAGCCAAACATACCGCAGCCTAAACACTCAACGAAGCCAAACAAACCGGAGCCTTAACACTCAATGAAGCCAAACAAACCGGAGCCTAAACACTCAACGAAGCCAAACAAACCGGAGCCTAAACATAAAACGAAGCAACCTGGAAACTGGAGTATCTGATAAACAAAAGGAAAATGTCACGAACTGAGTCTTCACCAGAACTTGGATATTCAACAGAGCACGAGATACCACCACACAACTTGTCAGGAATAATATAACCAAACGGAGTCTGGGCATTTCACGGGTAAAGCAAAACGTCACAAATAGCAAGTGTCGGAACCTAGATGTTCAACGGAGGAGCCAGAGTCTGAATGCTCGACGTAAAAAACCGAAGCTTGAAGATCACTTGTAGGGGATAACCATCACCTGAAATCAGAAAGGTAACGACCTGGTTTATGTTTCAAAATGAAAGTGTTTGAAAATGGCGTAATGCTCCATACGAAATGGAAATGCTACGCGTTTGAGTAGATGTCATGCACGCATGCAGATGCAACAAAACCACTCTAGAAAAATAAATGCTAAAGAGGAAAACAAACTCCGCTGGAGGAAGACTAGGCACACCTAGTACAAACGGACTCATGCTGGGGAATATAAGCCTTGGACGGCCTCCGAGAAAACTTCAAGGTAAAACTGTTCTGCTAAGCACAAATCCACTCCGCTGGGAATTAGAAACGTGTATCGACCAACTGCTGGGGATAACCGCACGCCTACGCGCACACCACCATGCTGGGATGAAGAAACCACTTTTAATTGCTGGGGAATAAACTCTGGCTGGGGAAAACAACTCCATCCATACCTTCTTAGAGAGATGCCCCGAGGGTGACAAACCTGCAAAAACAACAGACAAGATACTACACAACAAAGGCTATCTTGGTCATCATCTGTGACGTTGTTCAGTTAAGTCAAAGTTTTAACAGTTATTGGCCAAGGCCTGCAAGTTTATGTATGTGAAAATTCATCAAAAACATCGGGCATTTTTTTTCACAAACAAAACAGTAAAAGCTAAAACCAAGCACACAAAGATTTTCTAAATAGCATGTTTTATTGATAAAGGGCCTGGAAGTAGGCAAATTTACAAAGGATGCAACTCCTGAAATGAGAAAGTTGCACCAAAGACAAATAAGAGATGCACAATGATATACAAAATGTCGGCAATGTGGTTCAGACAACCACCATGGGATGACTCATCTATGACTTACATGACTTTGATGTTTTCCGATGCTTCTTCTTCGGAAGAGATTGACGTGAACGATTCCGACGGGTCTTCCCATAATCCACTATGTTCTGAAGACCAATACGCATATCGCAGTTGTTTGCTTTTCAATCCCTAACTTTTGCCTGAGCCGCCCTTTCGGGTTTTCGATTCACCTGGATACCCATTTTTTTCCAAAGTCGCCTTTTCAAGTTTTCAACTTTGCGGGTTTACATCTTTTCTTTTTATCCCTAATTTTTTCCCGAACCTATCTTTTTATGGTTCGCCGGTATGCCCTATTTTTCCCTGGACTTTCTTTTTCTTTCCAGCGAGTCTCTTTAACCATAGTATTTTTTGATTGCGTCTGCATTCACAGGGGACGTGAAATCCTCACCGTCCATGGTCGAAAGTAGTAAGGCTCCTCCAGAGAAAACTTTCCTTACAACATACGGGCCTTCGTAATTGGGAGTCCATTTGCCCCTATGATCGTTCTGTGGTGGGAGAATCCGCTTCAACACTAAATCACCTGCCTGAAAGCTTCGAGGACGAATATTCTTATCGAAGGCTTTCTTCATTCTCCTTTGGTATAGATGACCGTATGCGATGGACGCAAACATTTTATCATCCATCAAGATGAGCTGATTCAACCTGTTCTTCACCCATTCTGCTTCATCTAGCTTGACGTCAGCCAGAATTCTCAAGGAAGGTATCTCGACTTCTAGTGGCAGGACAACTTCCATACCATATACCAACGAGAAGGGAGTTGCCCCAGTTGAAGTATGCACCGAGGTGCGATATCCATGTAAAGCAAAGGGCAACATCTCATGCCAATCTTTATAGGTCACTACCATCTTCTGCACAATCTTCTTGATATTTTTATTGGTTGCTTCGACCGCGCCATTCATCTTCGGACGATAGGGAGAAGAATTGTGATGCTAAATCTTGAAGTTCTGGCATAGCTCTTTCATCATCTTATTATTCAGATTGGAACCATTATCAGTAATGATCCTTTCAGGTATTCCATATCGGCAGATGATGTCCCTTTTGATGAACCGGGCCACAACTTGCTTGGTGACATTGGCATAAGAAGCTGTTTCGACCCATTTGGTGAAATAGTCAATGGATACTAGGATGAAACGGTGTCCATTGGATGCAGTAGGCTCAATCTTTCCAATCATATCAATGTCCCACATGGAAAAGGGCCATGGAGATGACATGACATTCAAAGGACACGGCGGCACGTGAATTTTGTCGGCATAGGTCTGACATTTATGACATTTCTTCGCGAATTTGAAACAATTCGACTCCATCGTAAGCCAATAATACCCAGCTCGCAACAACTTTCGAGACATGGCATGCCCGTCGGCATGCGTTACGAAAGTAACCTCGTGGACTTCCTCCATAAGCATATTTTCTTCTTTTTCATCCACGCATATCAACAGTGTTAGAACACAGATTGGTTCTTAATAATATCTCTATGTTTTGATGATAACTATTTTGAAATTTTGTAATTAAGAATTATATACTCTAAAATTTGCTTAAGAATGTTTGCTGCAGATATTAAAGTAAATATCACTCCAGAAGCAAATCAGATCTGAACATAAGAAATATGCAAGGCTCTGAAGCGTCAGATGCACCCATTAGAAGATTCTGAACGCTGTCATCAGAAGATCCTGAGCGTTGTCTCCAAAAGGATCTGAAGCAGAAGCTTCAGAAGAATCTGAAGCAAGTCAGAAGCATCTGAACCAATGAAGAATTTTGTATGAAGAGTTTTTCAAGCATAGTTACTTCAGAAGACTCTGAGAGTACTCATGCTTCCAGTACTGAGGATCTGACCAAACTATGCTCTGAACTTATACACGCTAAAAGCACACTTGCTGCAAAGAATCTGATTCAGCAAAACTCTGATCAACATCAAAAAGCTCTGATCAAATTAGACTCTGATGATTCTTGCTGAAAATTGATGAAGAAGAATTCAAAGATTATGTCTATTGGAATATCCAAACGACTATTTCCTTATTTATGCTAGACACAAGAACACAGACAAAAAGGATTTCTCTGTGCTTTCTTCTTCTAGGAAAGGTCACTTGATGTGAAGACAAAAAGGCTCAGACCTTTTGGTACACACTTCTCAACGTGAAATACTCTTGTATCACTGTGCCTATAAAAGCAAGTCTCCACTCATTTTCTTCAGTTGAGAATTACTTAAAAAGAAATTATTATCAAATCTCTCATACAAACTCACATATTCTTTCTAGAATTAATTTCTTTGTTCTTAATCTTAAGTGAAAAATCACAGTTGTGATAAAGCTTTATTAGAAGCAATTTAAACACTTGTATTTGTTATTACATTTGATTGTAAGAAAACCTTAAGAAGATCCAGTTAGGATCAGTAGTTCTTGAGAAGACTTTGAACAGTTGTTCTTAGTGCTTACTATTGTAATCAGTTGATTAAATAGTGGATTAAGTCCTTGTTTGAGAAAGGCAAATCACTCTAGGAAGGGTGGACTGGAGTAGTTGAGTTCAACGAACCAGGATAAAAATACTTGAGTTTTTATTTCTAAGTTTTATATTCATACTTATTCAACCCCCCTTCTAAGTATTTTCTCACCTTCAGTTGGTATCAGAGCTCCGGTTCTGTGTGTGCTACCACTTCACAAGGACAGTAAAGATCCAATGAGAAAAACTTTGATATATATTTGGTTGTTACTATGGTTGATAATTCAATGTCTAACATTAACAACAAATATGAAGAAAGGGACAAAATCAACACTAAACCCCCTTATGTTTGATGGGGAGAAATTTGATTATTGCAAAGACAGGATTCAAAGTTTTTTCCTTGGTTATGATGCTGATTTATGGGATTTGGTCATAGATGGATATGTTCATCCCATTAATGGGAATGGCAAGAAAGTAGATAGAAAATCTATGACAGAAGCCCAAAAGAAGGAATTTAGAAATCACCACAAGGCTAGAACAATACTATTAAATGCAATATCTCACACTGAGTATGAAAAGATCACAAATAGAGAAACTGCATTTGACATGTTTGAGTCCTTGAAGATGACTCATGAGGGAAACTCTCAAGTCAAGGAAACAAAGGCTCTGGCTCTAATTCAGAAGTATGAAGCCTTCAAGATGGAAGAAGTTGAATCTATTGAAGCTATGTTCTCCAGATTTCAAATTCTTACGGCTGGACTAAAAGTTCTGGATAAAGGATACTCTACTGCTGATCATGTGAAAAAGATCATCAGAAGCTTACCTACCAGATGGAGACCTATGGTGATTGTGCTGAAAATGGCTAAAGATCTGAACAAGATCTCCTTGGAGGAACTAATCAATTCACTGAGGAGTCATGAAATTGAACTTGAGGAAGATGAACTTCAAAAGAAAGGTAAATCAATTGCTCTAAAATCTAATAAATCTGCTAAAGCATTGCAGGTAATAGAGGAAACCTCTGAAGAATCCTCATCTGAAGATGAAGATGAACTATCCATGTTGTCTAGAAGAATAAACAAACTCTGGAAGCATAAAGGAAAGAAGCTCAGAAACTTCAAGAAGCCTGACCAAAGAAAAGAATCTTCTGGACACAGAAGATCTGGCAAAAAGGAGGTTATCTGCTATGAATGTAAAGAACCTGGGTATTACAAAAATGATTGTCCAAAGTTTTTGAAGGAAAAGCCTAAAAGAAAATCAGATAAGAAGAAGAAGGTTCTAATGGCCACCTGGGATGATTCAGATACATCTGAATCTGAATCTGAGTCAGAAGAGGAATGTGCCAATGTAGCATTGATGGCAGACATAGAAGATCAGGAGGAAGGAACTTCAGGATCTGAATCTGATTCTGAATCTGACTCTGATGCTAAAGAGGTAATGGCTAAACTCACTAAAGATGAACTTATCAAAGTGTTATCAGAAGTTCTGAAAAGCTATAACAATATTAAGCTCAAATACAAGAAGCGTCAAAGCAATCTTGTATCTGAGAATAATATTCTTAAATCAGAAGTAGGTGAGCTAAATGAAAAGAACTTAAGATTGAATGCAAAAATATTTTGGAAAAATATGATTACAGCTTTCAGAAGTTTCTTGCTAAAAGCATAGACAGAAGCAAAATGGCTTCTATGATCTATGGAGTTAGCAGAAATAACAGAAAAGGAATTGGATATAAATCTTCCTCTGGAAAGGATTTAAATCCAAAACCTGTTGATAAAATTATCATCAAGAAAACTCCTTTATATTCCCACTTTAAATTTTGTCACTTGAATGATATTGAACACACTCGTTCTGGAAAGAACATTCATGTGTTTAAATCTAAGGCTAGTCAGAATAAACCTTATGTTGAAAAACAGAAGTTTAGACAAACCTTCAGAACAACTAACCCAAAAGGACCCAAGAAGATCTAGGTACCTAAAAGTAAAATAATTCCTGTTGCAGATGTTCTTAGCAACAAGGTCAGGACACCAATCATGGTACCTGGACTCTGGATGCTCGCGACACATGACAGGAGAAAGGTCTATGTTCCAAAGTCTGGAGCTTAGATCTGGAGGTGATGTGAAATTTGGAGGGAATCAGAAGGGTAAGATCATTGGATCTGGCACTATTGGAAATGGTAAACTTCCCTCTATTACTAATGTTTTACTTGTAGAAGGAGTAAAGCATAATCTATTGTCCATAAGTCAATTAAGTGACAATGGTTATGATATAACCTTTAATCAAAAATGTTGTAACGCTATTAGTCAAAAGGATGGTTCAATCCTATTTAGTGGAAAGAGGAAAAACAACATTTATAAAATAAATCTTTCAAAACTTAAGGTTCAGAATGTTAAATGTCTCTTGTCTGTTAATGAGGAGCAATGGGTCTGGCACAGAAGATTGGGGCATATTAATATGAGACGAATATCTCAGATTAATAAACTTAATCTTGTCAGAGGACTTCCTAATCTGAAGTTCACTTCAGATGCTCTTTGTGAAGCATGTCAAAAAGGGAAGTTTTCAAAATCATCTTTTAAATCAAAAAATGTTGTTTCTACTTCCAGACCACTAGAATTACTTCACATTGATCTGTTTGGACCAGTGAAAACTGCATCCATCAGAGGCAAGAAGTATGGATTAGTCATTGTTGATGACTATAGTAGATGGACATGGGTAAAGTTCTTAAAACACAAGGATGAGTCACATTATGTGTTCTTTGACTTCTGCAAACAAGTCCAGAATGAAAAAGATTTCAAAATTATAAAAGTCAGAAGTGATCATGGTGGTGAATTTGAAAATAAATATTTTGAAAAATATTTTAATGAAAATGGCATTGCTCATGATTTTCCTGTTCTAGAACTCCACAACAAAATGGAGTTGTAGAGAGGAAAAATAGAACTCTGCAAGAAATGGCCAGAACCATGATCAATGAGACTAATCTGGAAAAACACTTTTGGGCAGAAACAATCAACACAGCCTGTTACATTCAGAACAGAGTGTCTGTAAGACCTCTTCTGGAAAAGACTCCCTATGAATTGTGGAGGAACAGAAAGCCCAACATTTCATATTTTCATCCTTTTGGATGTATTTGCTATATGTTAAATACTAAAGAAAATCTGAACAAGTTTGATTCTAAAGCACAGAAGTGTTTCATGCTTGGGTATTTTGAACGCTCTAAAGGCTACATAGTATACAATACTGAGACACAGATTGTGGAAGAATCTATTCATGTTAGATTTGATGATAAGCTTGGCATTAAAAAGCCAAAGCAGTCTGAAAACTCTGCAGATAGAGAAGTAGTCTTCACAGACTCTGAAGGTTCAGAGGCAGACAAAGCTCAAGTGAAGGAACCAGAAGCAACACCAAATGCAATTCCTTTAACTTCTCAGATGAACAATTTAAACATTTCTGAAGAATCAACTATTAGAGGATCATCTTCCAGAATCAAAGCTTTTCATCCAGAGAATGTTATCATTGGAAAGAAGGATGACCCTATTAGAACAAGATCCTTTCTCAGATCATCTGAAGCATCATTATTTGGATTGGTGTCAGTAATTGAACCAACTTCTGTAGATGAAGCTCTGCAAGACAATGATTGGATTATTGCCATGCAAGAAGAGCTAAATCAGTTCACCAGAAATGATGTGTGGGATTCAGTTCCAAGACCAAAAGGATTCAACATAATTGGAACTAAATGGGTCTTCAGAAATAAGCTTAATGAGAAAGGAGAAGTTGAAAGAAATAAGGCAAGGCTTGTTGCTCAAGGGTACAGTCAACAAGAAGGTATTGATTACACTGAAACTTATGCTCCAGTGGCAAGGTTAGAATCTATACGCCTTCTTATTTCATTTGCTGCACAATATAACATCACTCTATATCAGATGGATGTTAAAAGTGCCTTTCTAAATGGTATTATAGAATAAGAAGTTTATGTTCACCAGCCTCCTGGTTTTGAGAGTGAAAAATTTCCAGAACATGTTTTCAAATTAAAGAAATCTCTGTATGGTTTAAAATAAGCTCCCAGAGCTTGGTATGAGAGATTGAGCAATTTTCTTCTGGAGAAAAATTTCATCAGAGGCAAAGTGGACACAACACTCTTTTGTAAAACATTTAAGAAAGATCTTCTAATTTGTCAAATATATGTGGATGATATCATATTTGGATCTACCAATACTATGCTGGGAAATGAGTTTGCTCAATGTATGCAGGCAGAATTTGAAATGAGCATGATGGGAGAATTGAGATTATTTCTGGGAATCCAAGTTAACCATACTCAAGAGTGCACTTACATTCATCAAACCAAATATGTTAAAGAACTTCTGAAGAAATTTAACATGACTGATAGTAAGCTGGCAAAGACTCTCATGCATCCAACTAGCTCACTAGACAAGGAAGAGGAAAGTTAGAAAGTAGATCAGAAACTCTACAGAGGTATGATAGGATCTCTTCTTTACTTAACTGCTTCTAGACCTGACATTTTGTTCAGTGTATGCTTGTGTGCTAGATTCCAATCAGATCCTAGAAATCACACTTAACAGATGTTAAGAGGATTCTAAGGTATCTGAAAGGTACTTCTAATGTGAGTTTGTGTTACAGAAAATCTGATGATTTTAAATTAGTTGGATTCTGTGATGCTGATTACGCTGGAGACAGAGTGGAAAGAAAAAGTACTTCTGGAAGTTGTCAATTTCTAGGAAGAAATCTAATCTCTTAGTACAGTAAGAAGCAACCCACAATTGCACTATCAACTACAGAGGCAGAATATATTGTTGCTGCTAGATGTAGCACGCAGATGCTCTGGATGAAAAGTCAGCAAGAAGACTATTAGATATTTGAAAGTAACATTTCTATATTCTGTGATAATACTTCTGCTATATGTTTGTCTAAAAATCCCATTTTACACTCTAAGGCTGTAATACCCAAATTTTTACCCCTAAGATCCCACATTGCATTTTCATTTTTGCATACACAAACAAGGCCATACTTTTTGGTTCTCTCAGCGCACTTGTGTTTTCTACTTGCTTTATGTTTGTTTCTGTTTACTAACCTCTAACCAAAATACCAAAAATATTTTTCAATTTGTTTGTTTCTTCTTCTTCTCTGTGTGTTTAGGGTTTTGCAAAGAGATTGATGGCAAAGACATTCATTCAAGTTTAAATCAGATGGACGTTTGACCTCATCTTGGTCAAACTATCAAGAGTTTGCTTCAACTATAAGTTACCCGTGGTGGTAGGATATTTTCTCAGGAATTGTGATCGTTCATGGTCAATTTGTCTTGTGTTGAAATTCATTGGTTTATCAAGTAGTGTTCAATGAGAAGTTTGGTCCAAATTGAAGGTGCAAGTAATGTCCTGGTACATGAGTAGTTGTGTTCATTTTTATCAGAGGTGTGTGGAAAATAGTCAAGTTGGTGTTACAACGAAATCAAGAGCTCATGGTTGCGTGTTTATGAAGGAGGAGATTCCTGGGGTTACTTCGCCTATGGTTTATCTTGCTATGCTTTTTAGCTGGTACTTGGACTGCTGCTCGTTTTGATTCTTTACCTCACGTTGTTCATATTTTGACATCAAAAGACCGCGAAGCTGCTGCCCAATTTTTGAAGGAGCAGAGTGATGTTATTGAGGAGGTTGTGGATGAAGTTGTACAATCTTATCATAGTGGTTTCAACAGAGCTATCCAAAACTATTCCCAGATCTTGAGGCTTTTTAGTGAATCCACTGAAAGTATAGGCGTCCTGAAGGTAGATTTAGCAGAGGCTAAGAAGCATCTTAGTGCCCGCAATAAGCAGTTACATCAACTATGGTATCGATCAGTCATATTGCGACACATAATCTCCTTATTGGATCAAATTGAAGACATTGCTAAGGTTCCAGCCCGTATTGAGAAACTCATTGCAGAGAAGCAATATTATGCTGCAGTTCAATTGCATTTGCAATCCATCATGATGCTTGAGCGAGGTCTCCAAACTGTTGGGGCACTTCAAGATGTCCGTTCTGAGTTAACGAAGTTGCGTGGAGTCCTCTTTTATAAGATTTTGGAGGATTTACATGCACATTTATACAACAAAGTTGAATATAGCGTTGCAGGCTCGATGATGCTGGAGAATGATGACGATGTTCCCACCACCACTTATGTTGCACTTACTGCACATAATTCTCAATCTCGGTCTCGAAGAACAAAGTCACTCAAAGGTGACAATCAGACTAGCCTCCAGATTGATGGTTCTTTTGATGGCCATGATGAGGAAGGCACTCTAGATTCAAGTGAAGAAGCCACTTTAAACGGGAATATGGCAAACACGAGAGTCAATGGCAGTGATGTCACAAAGGATGCCAGTGGTGCTCTTCGTCAAATGCCAACATGGCTTTCGAATTCGACACCTGATGAATTTCTTGAAATAATTAGAAAGAGTGATGCTCCACTTCATGTGAAGTATCTTCAGATCATGGTTGAGTGTCTTTGTATGCTCGGAAAAGTGTCAGCTGCTGGTGCTATGATTTGCCAAAGATTACGGCCAACAATTCATGAAACCATTACTTCCAAGATTAAAGCCCATGCAGACCTTTTGAATTCATCAAGGTCTAGCATTGGTCAGGGTTTCCAAACTGTAACAAGTGATCTACACTTCATTAAAGGTCAACTGGAAAGCTACCAGTTGCCAAAACAGAAACGTAAGAATGGAATATCTATTGCTGGGACTCTGTTGGCTGTGAGCCCCGTTTCCCCTCTCATGGCTCCTGGTGGGAAAGCACAAGTTGCTGCAAAGGAGCTTCTTGATTCAATTTTGGATGCTGCTGTTCGAATATTTGAGAACCATGTTGTTGTTGGGGAGCTGTTGGAAGCAAAAGTCAGTCTGCATGCTGACATGAACACACCAAAATCGGTTCCAGGAGATGTGAGTTGGAACCCTGATTCAGAAACATCTCAGGTCACAGGAGGTTACAGCATAGGTTTCTCCTTGACGGTGTTACAGAGTGAATGCCAACAACTTATATGTGAAATTCTGCGGGCTACTCCTGAAGCTGCATCTGCTGATGCTGCTGTGCAAACAGCTAGACTTGCAAACAAAACCCCTTCGAAAGAGAAAAGGGATGGATCAGAAAATGGTTTCACCTTTGCATTTCGCTTTACTGATGCTACAATATCTCTTCCTAATCAAGGAGTTGATATTGTTCGCCAAGGATGGAATAGGAAGGGTCCCAATGTGCTGCAGGAAGGTTATGGTTCTGCGGCGGTTTTACCTGAGGAGGGCATATATTTAGCAGCATCAATATACCGACCTGTGCTACAGTTCACAGATAAAATTGCTTCAATGCTACCAACAAAGTATTCTCAACTTAGCAATGACGGGTTGCTAGCTTTTATGGAGAATTTTGTAAAGGATCACTTTTTACCAACTATGTTTGTGGACTACCGAAAAGGCGTACAACAAGCCATATCAAGTCCGGCTGCATTTCGTCCAAGAGCCCATGTGGTCACTACTTATACCCTGTTAATTGAGAAAGGTCGACCTGTATTACAAGGATTATTGGCTATTGATTACTTGACTAAGGAGGTGCTTGGCTGGGCACAAGCAATGCCAAAATTCGCCAATGATCTTGTGAATTATGTGCAAACTTTTCTGGAGCGGACGTATGAAAGATGCCGGAATTCGTACATGGAGGCCGTTCTTGAAAAGCAGAGCTATATGCTTATTGGGAGGCATGATATTGAGAAATTGATGAGACTTGACCCCTCAAGTGCATATTTACCAAATCTGCAAGATCCTTTTAATTTAGAAAGCAATTCCTATGACGCTGAAACAAGTGAGGCCGAACTAGAACTAAGCGAATTATTGCTTAACTTGCGTCCTATTAAACAGGAAAACCTAATCCACGATGAAAATAAACTTATTTTGTTGGCATCCCTTAGTGACTCATTGGAGTATGTTGCAGACTCTATTGAAAGGCTTGGACAAACTACTCAAAGAGCATCAAATCATATTGGAGGAAAGCATCATAATAATTCAGACAGTGCACCTACAAGGAGTCTAGCATCATTTTCTCAAGATTATAGGAAATTAGCAATCGATTGCCTTAAGGTTTTACGTATAGAAATGCAGTTGGAGATGGTGCTGCACCAGTAGTGGCTGCTGTTGGCTCACTGAAAACTGTTAATCCAGATAGGATAATCCTTAAGCGTCTTATTTTGACAGGCTACCCCCAAAGAGTATCAAAATGTAAAGCTTCTGTAAGACATATGTTCTATAATCCAGAGGATGTTAAATGGTTCAAGCCTGTAGAGATATATACCAAACGTGGTCTTCGTGGCCGAATTAAAGAACCAGTTGGTACACACGGAGCAATGAAATGTCTTCTCAATGGAGTGCCCTCACAGAGTGATACTGTATGTTTGAATTTATTCAAGCGTTCATACCCGAAATTGAAGCCGAACCGTAATTGAGCCATGAGAGCCAATCCACGTCACGTACTTGAAAACAGAGCAAAAACGGCTCGAAATTGAGGTTGAGCTGAGGATACAATTCATCACTTATCCAAGCCATATTGCAAGCCATGTGAATATAATCTCAGCCATGTTGCACTCCAAGCTGACCCCACAAACCTTCCACGTCACTTAAGTGAGCTGAAAGAAGAAAAAGAAAAACGACATGAAAAAAAGCCTCTCCACAGGTCACGCATAACTTGAGTGACCAAAACGCAGAAAAATCCCAAAACGGAAAAACTTTTCACTCACTCTCAATCTATAAATACCACACATACCTCATTCATTTCTTCAAGCTTTTCAAGCCAATTAATCCCTGCAGAATTTTCATCATAACTCCTCAATTTTCCTTCAAATTTCACTTTCAAAAATCACCCTCAACCGTTCTTCAAATTTCATCAGATTCAACTCTCTTTTCATTCACAACCTTTCCACATAAGAACTCACCATACTTCAAATTCTTCAACACAACAATCAGAATTTCGCAGTTCAGAAGAAGAAGAAAGAAGAAGAGAGTTTCGATTTCATCATTCACCTGAGTTTGAAGGTAGATTGAGCTTCACCGTCAGTTTCGATCCGTTACTTTTTGTTGTGTTTCTTTGAATTGTTGGTACTATTGTGAAGAGCTCTTGATTTCGATTGCAACCGCATATTTTTCGTGTCCCGCCGTTGTGATTTAAGCAAGCATCCATGGTCGTGAAGTGTTTCGCGTGAGAAGAAGATATTTCTGTTTATCCTTTTCAAGTATTATTTCATTTATGTTCTTTTCTTTTCTTTTTTTTATATTTCTCTTTTAAGAAAATTGGCCGTGTGGCCCTTTTTTTTATGTTATTAGTTTTTTTTTTTTTTAAAAATAATAATAATATTCTTGAAAAAAAAAAGCATTTAAAAAATTATTTGAAAACATTTTAATTTGGATCAATTGTTGGTTGTTTTGGATCTTGAATTTTGATAGGATTTCATCAATATCAATGGACTTTGGGTGTTGATTTTTATCCACCAAGAGAGGTGATTGATATTGATGATAATTTAATCGATTTAAGATTCAAATTGTGATTTCTTTTCATTTTTTTATTTTCTTTCTTCTTCTTTTTATTTTTGATCGATGAAATCTATGGATCATAGATTGTTGATTATCAAGGTTGTTTAATCTTCATTATTTCAAATCTATGGATGAATAATCATTGAGATAATTCTCCTTACTTTGGAATAGTGATAGATTACCTTTGATTAATTAATGAAAAATCTTGATTGTGATGAGATCATTACCTCTTTTCTTTTTGTGTGGCATGTTTTAGGAGAGTGATTTACATATCACTTCTCTAACATGTGTTAACACTAACATTTTATTGACCGGCCTCAGATAGTCGTGGTTTCTACATAAACCCGATTACGATTGCTTAACATAGCGCTAAAGTGTCCCTTAATCGGAAAATGATCATTCGTGGCTCAAACTTACGTTTAAAAGTCCAAGTATGTTTAGTTGCTTGTCTTAAGTCCAATACCTATGAAACTCATTGTTAGGAGGCTTTGATTCTATCAATCCTCTAATGAGTTTTCATTAACCTTGGTCTAAAGTGCAAGAATTAATCATCATTGATCATATGTTCTAACCACTAACCACTAATTCACTAACATTATCTTTGTTTAATTTTGTTTATATTCTCTTCTTACTCCTTATTTCTTACTTTTATGCTTCCATTTTATCATTTCATATCATATCTTTGTTTATGTTTATGTCATTTTCTCTTTGTCCACTTGGACCATACTTTGTTCAAAACACTAATAAAGGATAAAACATCTAAAAAATTTGGTGCTATTAATTTTGTGGTTATGCTCTTGGACTACTCTTAGACATTGGACTTCATGGACCTTTGGACTTAGAATTAGGACTCTTATTCCTATGCTTGGAGTATTGTGGATCTTAGCCTTTATTTGGCTCGCTCATTAGCTTATGCTTTAAATCGGATGGAATTCTTTTTTGCTTGCTATGGAGTGTGCTACAAGTCGGTTAGATCTTTCTTACCTCTAGCTCTTATTTTGTTTTTTTAGGATAGTCACTTCATCTCCTCCCCTTCTTAAATTTTCAAAACTTTCTCCCTCTTTCAAAACCTTCTTGGTTTCAAACTTCAAAACCGCTTTCGCAATAAAACCTTGACTTTCGTCAAGTGATTTTTAAACTTTGTTTTTTTTCTTAATAAAAGTCAATCAATGTTAATCATGCTTTGACCAATTTCAAAAGACATAAAAAATACAAAAACTCATCAACTCTTTTTGTGCCTTTATGCACTTTTTCACTTTAAAACTTTTCATAAAGTTTAGACATGATTCATTTCTATAGTTGAGATGTAAATCTCCTATTCCCCATATTATTAAGACTTTGACATTTTCCACGTTGATGTTGAGTGATAGTCTTGTTGATAATCCAAGCAAATCCTCCATCTTTATGTGACGCAGATGTTGTCTTAATACTCGTGGGTGGATAGTCGCAGTTTTCTCCTTGAAATGACGACTTGTCTTTACATCTAAAATCAATCAAAACCAACAAATTTTTGTCATTTGTACCACGAACTACGGGGTTTTGATTCCATATTGCACTTTATGGGTACGTAGGCATGAGACGATAAGTCTCTCCAAACACAAAAATCTAAAAAAATAATTCTCTTCTCATCTCCCCAATCTCTTTTCAAACAAACCATTTTCAAATCAAAAAGCGTAAATATTTCAAAGGGCTCCTATAGAGTACTATAGACGTTTTGGGTGCTAACACCTTCCCATTGCGTAACCAACCCCCTTACCCCGATCTCTGTCTCGTGTTCTTATTTTAGAACTCTTTGGTTTTGTTCTCTCTTTTTCCTTTCCTTTATTTGGATAAAATAAAAGTGCGGTGGCGACTCTTGTTTTTGAGTTAAGCTAATCAATAGCTTACGCTCACGATTTTTACCGCTACAGAAAAGTGGTGACTCTGCTGGGGACTCCAACGGTTCCTAGTGGGTTTCGCCTACTTTGATTTATTTATCGCTTTCTGTTTGACTTGTTTGTTATTGTTTGTTCTGTTTTGGTGCCTGGTAATCTGTGTGGTGAGATAAGTCCTAACCCGAACTTGAGTGCACTTATGATAGGAGGGTGGTATAGTCTTGTTGGCTTACGTGGAATAGTCCTTACTAAGCTGACTTGAGATCCCTCGCTCGGTGGAGGCCCCTTTGGAAATTACTAATGTCTTACGAGTAGTCGTAATTGATATTACTTTTTCCGACTGGGAGCCTGAGAAGCTGAGGACCTTAGAACCCTTTAACCCATCTTGGCCTTATTAGGACGTGGTGCGGTGGCTGTTCAGGTGTAGACTTGAATTAGTCGTTACGCGATACCACACTTAGATGAGTTTCTCTTGAGAATATTGTTGGCCGACGAGTAGTCGTTTAAACCGATAATATTCAAAAGATGGAATTATGATTCTGGGAACTTTTTAGAACCTTGTTCTACAGGTGATGATATAACCATAGTACATACCATTGCGGGATGGTTGGTTCTTACCTTTGGCTCCATGCTCGTGCCGAACCTTTGAACCTGTGTGCTTTGTATGTCTTGTTTGTGGGTGTTGCATCTTGCACTCATGCATTCATGAGCATTGTGTTTCAGTTGGTTTTTACGGATCTCAGAGATTTTCCTTTGCAAACATCGCAGATATTGTTGATTATGGACATTGGAAGGAGAAACACTCAGAAGTACAGTTTTCGGGCTCCTGATCTTACAGAGTTGAGAAAGCTAGTGTCCTTGGTAGATGATCGTTTAGGCTTCTTATCTCGTTATGGGAGACTTTTATTTGTTCTTTCTACCAATATTGAAGACGGAATGCTGAATACCCTTATGCAGTTCTATGATCCTATTTACCGATGCTTCACATTTCCCGATTATCAGCTCATGCCGACCTTGGAAGAATATGCTTATTTGTTGGGTGTACCGGTTTCTGATAAAGTTCCGTATACTGGTTTGGAGGAAGCTCTTAAGCCTCAAGATATTGCTGTAGCTACCCATTTGACGAAGTCGGATATTGATGAAAATCTAAAGACTAAGGGAGGCCTCAAGGGTTTGACTGCTAAGTTCTTGATTGAGAAGGCTACTTTATTTGCTGACAATGGTCGCACATTGGCGTTTGAGGCTATATTTGCTTTACTCATCTATGGGCTAGTCTTGTTTCCTAATATTGATAACTTTGTGGATGTTAATGCGATTAGAATTTTCTTGATTGGGAACCCTGTTCCAACTTTGCTTGGTGACACTTATTTCTCCATCCATAGTAGGACTTCTAAGGGAAACGGTACCATTGTTTGCTGTCTACCTCTGCTGTACAATTGGTTCGTTTCACACTTACCCCAGACATCTGCTTTTAGGAAAAACAAGGATTGCTTAAGGTGGTCTCAAAGGATTATGTCTCTTACGCATGTTGATATCACTTGGTCTTCTTCGGTTTACGATAATGTCCAGATTATTGATAGTTGTGGAGAATTCGCCAATGTTCCTCTTCTTGGAATACAAGGCGGAATTAACTACAACCCGAGTCTAGCTCGCCGTCAGCTGGGTTATATGCTGGAGGATAGGCCTAAGAATATTTTATTAGAGGGTTTATTCTTTCAAGGAGGGGATGATTCTCTTGGTTTGAGAAGAAAAATGGCTCATGCCTGGACTAAGATTCACAGGTTGGATAGAGGGGAGCTTGGAAGACAAGTTTGCATTGCCTTGGAACCTTACACGCTTTGGGTGAAAAAGAGGGCTATGGAGCTTAAGATGCCTTACCCTATTGAGAAACCTCTGACTACTGTGATCTCTACGCCACTCCCTACGCCACTCCCTATTTCTTCTGATGATGTGAAGACACTTCAAGATGCTTTGGCTAAGATGAAGGAAGAGAAAGAGATGTGGGAAAGTAAGTTTCAAGCTTCTGACAAAGAGAAGATGGAATTGCAAAAACAGATGAAGGAGAAAGACGACTTGATAGAGTTACTTGAGCGGCGCGCTGTGAAGAGGCATGCAGAGGATTTATTTTCCTCTACTACTCCATCATCACATCCTCCTACTTCTGGTGCTTGGAAGGGTATTGTGGATCAGCTTGTGTTAGAGAAGATCACCATGAAGCACAACTATGAGAAAGAGATTAAGAGACTCCGAAGGGAGTATCAGCTTGGATCGTCATCAGATGTTCCTTAGGACCTAGCTTTTTCTTATTTTGATATTATTGTATTTTGTACTTCCAAGTGTAACTCTTTCCAATATTCAATGAAATGAGATGTTTATCAGTATTTCAAGAAGTGTTATTTTTCTTTATGATGTTTGTAATTGCTTTATATCTTAAAGATCCTTGAAAACTAGTTGAAACACCTACATTTTGCATTTGCATTCGCATCATCGTGCATTGTGTGTTGCCTTTTCCAGATGTCTTATTTGTTTCTTTTGGTCTTCCTTCAGTCAAGCTGTCACATCACTACAACACTCGGGCTAACATTAAGAAAAAGATGGATCAGTTGCAACAAGAGAACCGCGAGCTCCGTGAAGAGGTATCAACTCTGATAGATGGTTTGGAGAGACTGACTTCCGTAATGGAAGCTCTGGTGGCTGCTCAGAATCAGCCACCACCACCTCCTCCTTCTCCTGTGCAGAGAACTGTGATTTCTGAGATCGGATCAACGCCTGTTTCTATGGCCCCGGTTAATGCTTCTCAATATCAAATGCCTGTTGGTTTCCCTTGGGGCATGCCTCCCAATTATGTGCCAGAGGGATATCGACCTCCTGTTCCCGAAGGTTCTAGACTCCCTGCTGTCATGGCTGTACCACCTCCTGTGGTTAATGTTGTTCCTAATGCTGAAGTTCCGGTTGTTCCTACTGTCATACCTGTGCCACCGCCTGTAACTCACGCTATGCCTTATACTGAAGAACAAATTTTCCATACTGCTCCGAGCGAGAGTTTAGATGTTATGGATCGAATAGATGACTTTCAAGATCAGTTTGCTGAAATGCAAAGAGAAATCAGGGCTTTAAGGGGAAAGGAGTTATTTGGAAAGAATGCTCATGAGCTTTGCCTTGTTCCAAATGTGAAGATTCCCGCCAAGTTCAAAGTTCCGGATTTTGAAAAATACAAAGGGAACACTTGTCCGCAAAGTCATTTGATCATGTATGCTAGAAAGATGTCTACCTATACTGACAACCATCAGTTGTTGATCCACTATTTTCAAGATAGTCTTACTGGTGCTGCGCTGAAGTGGTATATGGGACTCGATAGTACACAAATCAAGACATTCAACGATCTTTGTGAAGCTTTTGTTCATCAGTATAAGTATAATCTCGATATGGCGCCAGACCGTGATCAGCTTCGTGCAATGTCTCAAAAAGAGAAAGAAACTTTTAAAGAATATGTGCAAAGATGCCGTGAGATTGCAGCTCAGATAAGCCCTCCGCTTGAAGAGAAAGAAATGACTAAGATTTTTCTGAAGACTCTGGGTTCATTTTACTATGAAAGGATGGTTGCGAGCGCTCCTAGTGATTTCACGGAAATGGTTAATATGGGGATGAGATTAGAGGAAGCTGTCCGTGAGGGACGACTGATAAAAGAAGGAAATTCTGGAAGTACAAAAAAGCCTGGTGTTGGGTTCCCTAAGAAAAAAGAGGGAGAAGCTAATGCTATATCTCAGGAAAGGTCTAGAAGACGCAGAGTTGTGAACAACAATGGTAGTCGTCGTCAGCAACAAGTAGCATCTGTTACGCCTGTTATCAGTAACACCCCTACCGCTCAAGCTACTGCAAGTTATCAACCACGTTTCCAAGAGAAGACAACTCAACAAGGTCGTACACAGAGGAAAATACAATTTGATCCCATTCCAATAACGTATACTGAGCTATTTCCGGCTTTAATAAAGAAGAATTTGGTTCAACCTCGTGATCCACCGGCTGTTCCAACTGAAATTCCATGGTGGTATAAGCCAGATGCTCATTGCGCATTTCATCAAGGTGCCCCTGGACATGATATCGAAAATTGCTATCCTCTGAAGCATGAAGTTGCAAAGCTCGTAAAAAGCGGTATTCTGTCTTTTGAAGATACCAACCCTAATGTGCAATCAAATCCGTTTCCTAAACATGGTAATGCAACTGTTAATATGGTATATGGTTGTCCTGGTACATACCGTATTTTCGATATTCGCTGGATTCGAAGATCGCTTGTTGAAATGCATGCTACTTTGAGTGAGTTCCATGATATTGAGCATGATTATGCCGCCTGTTGTATTTGTTCTGTGAACCCTCGAGGGTGTGTGATTGTAAAAAGGGACTTACAAAAGATGATGGACGAGAATTTGATTCAGGTTACTGCAAACAGAAATGAAGTGGAGAACGAGGTGAATGTCATAGTGCCACGTTTCAATATTCCTGAGCGAGTTGTAATTTCTTACAATAGTCAGAAATCTGCTGTGACGCCTTTGGTTATCCGTTTGCCTGGCCCGACGCCGTATGAATCCGATAAAGCTGTTCCCTACAAATACAATGCTACTATGTTGGAGGATGGAAAAGAGGTTCACATTCCTTCTCTTCCCTCAGTTGTGACTATTGCTGATGTTGGACGTGTAACCAGAAGTGGTCGAGTATTTGCTAATGAGCCCTCAAAGACAAGTGAAGATACTGTGGGTAAGCAAATTCAGTTGAAGACTTCTGTGGAGTCTGGTCAATCAAGTGATGTAAATCAAAAGTCAGATAATGATGAGGTATTGAAATTGATCAAGAAGAGTGAATATAATGTGGTGGATCAATTGTTACATACACCGTCAAAAATATTTGTTCTATCTCTGTTGATGAGCTCTGAGGCTCATCGTGAATCGTTGCAGAAAGTATTAGAACAAGCTTATGTAGATCATGATGTGACTGTTAACCAGTTTGATAGCATTGTTGCCAATATCACTGCGTGTAATAATCTGAGTTTTTGTGATGAAGAGTTGACCGAACATGGAAGAAATCATAATTTGGCTCTCCATATTTCCATGAATTGCCAGGAAGACACTCTATCCAATGTGCTGGTTGATACTGGGTCATCGTTGAATGTGATGCCAAAATCTACTTTGTCCAGATTATCTTATCAAGGTACTCCTATGAGGTTCAGTGGGGTCATTGTGAAAGCCTTTGATGGATCGAGGAAAACCGTGATTGGAGAGGTTGATCTCCCTATCAAGATTGGTCCGTGTTTTTTCCAGATCACTTTTCAAGTCATGGATATTCGTCCTGCTTACAGTTGTCTTCTAGGACGCCCCTGGATCCATGAAGCTGGAGCTGTTACTTCGACACTGCATCAAAAGTTAAAATTCGTGCAGAATGGTAAACTTGTTGTTGTTGGTGGAGAGCAGGCTATGTTGGTAAGTAGTTTGTCGTATTTTTCTTATATCAATGCGGAAGAGGATGTTGGAACTCCGTTTCAGGCTCTTTCTATGGTTGATAAAGCTGTCAAGAAGGATGGGGTGTCCATGTCTTCTCTAAAAGATGCACAACATGTAGTGGATAATGGCCAAGCTCATGGATGGGGCCGAATCATTGAAGTTGCTGAGAAAAAAGATAGAGCTGGTTTGGGTTTTACATCTGGTTCAACCCGAAATGAGCTGAAAAGTATTCATGAAGTTTTTCGAAGTGCTGGGTTCATCCATTGCAAAGATCATTCTACAACTGCAATTCTTGAAGATGACCAAGAGGAAGAAATGCCCAACTTTGTGACACGTGGACTGATATGCCAGAATTGGATTGCTGTTGATGTTCCTACTGTTATTCATGTTTCAAAGTAATTTGTTTTTGTTTCTTTCAAAAATCCTTTCACTCTGCCCAAGGTGAAAGTGAATTTGTGAGGGCGTTGTTTCAACTTTTATCATCATCAATAAAATGTTCTTCTGGTTATCCATATGTTGTTTTCCTTTTTTGCTTTACTTCTGAAAAATGGTAACATAAAAAACTGAAAAAAAATATAATAATGTTATAATCACTCTTATCTGCATAATATTTTCATTTTTTTGATCATATTCTAAAATCAAACATAAAATCATTGTGCAGATTGATTGTTAAACCCATTGGAAATAATGACCATATGCCCTCTCCCAACTTTGAGTTCCCTGTGTTTGAAGCGGAAGAGAAGGATATTGAAGAAATTCCTGATGAGATTTCTCGATTGCTTGAGCACGAGGAAAAGGCCATTCAGCCTCATGAAGAGCCGGTGGAATTGGTTAATCTGGGTTCCAATGATGATAAGAAAGAAGTCAAGATTGGGGCACTGCTTCAGTCAGATGTTAAGAAGAGGATGGTAGAGCTTCTTAGAGAATATGTTGACGTGTTTGCTTGGTCCTATCAAGACATGCCTGGTCTTGATACTGGTATTGTGGAGCACCATTTGCCATTAAAGCCTGAATGTTCACCCGTGAAGCAGAAATTGAGAAGAACTCATCCTGACATGGCAGTGAAGATTAAAGAAGAGGTTCAAAAGCAGATTGATGCTGGTTTTCTTGTGACCGTAGAATATCCTCAATGGGTGGCCAATATCGTGCCTGTTCCAAAGAAAGACGGAAAAGTCCGAATGTGTGTTGACTATAGAGATTTGAATAAAGCAAGTCCAAAGGATGATTTTCCACTACCACACATTGATTTGTTGGTAGATAATACTGCTAAGTTCAATATCTTTTCATTTATGGATGGATTTTCCGGTTATAATCAAATAAAGATGGCACCTGAGGATATGGAAAAAACAACATTCATTACACCCTGGGGAACATTCTGTTACAGAGTGATGCCCTTCGGTTTAAAAAATGTTGGTGCAACGTACCAGAGAGCTATGACCACTCTGTTCCATGATATGATGCATAAAGAAATTGAGGTCTATGTGGATGATATGATTTGTAAGTCGAAGACTGAAGAAGATCATATTAAAAATTTATTGAAGTTGTTTCAACGTTTGAGAAAGTTTAAGCTCCGTCTGAATCCTAATAAATGCACTTTTGGTGTTCGTTCTGGAAAATTGTTAGGCTTTATTGTCAGTCAGAAAGGCATTGAAGTTGATCCTGGTAAAGTTAAAGCTATCCAGGAGATGCCTGCACCCAGAACAGAAAAACAAGTAAGAGGATTCTTGGGACGTTTGAACTATATCTCTCGATTTATATCCAATATGACTGCCACATGTGCGCCGATTTTCAAACTTCTCCGCAAAGATCAAGGTTGTGTCTGGACAGAAGATTGTCAGAAAGCTTTCAAAAGAATTAAAGAGTATCTGCTTGAACCTCCTATTTTGTCTCCTCCCGTAGAAGGAAGACCTTTGATCATGTATTTGACCGTGCTAGAAGAGTCCATGGGTTGTGTTCTGGGTCAACAAGATGAATCTGGGAGAAAAGAATTTGCCATTTATTATTTGAGCAAGAAGTTCACTGATTGTGAGTCTCGATACACGATGCTCGAAAAGACATGTTGTGCTCTAGCTTGGGCTGCCAAGCGCCTCCGCCAGTATATGTTGAATTGTACAACTTGGTTGATATCTAAAATGGATCCAATCAAGTATATCTTTGAAAAGCCTGCTTTAACTGGGAGGATTGCTCGTTGGCAAATGTTGTTATCAGAATATGATATCGAGTACCGAACTCAAAAGGCGATAAAAGGAATTGTTTTGGCTGATCATTTGGCACACCAGCCAATTGATGATTATCAACCTATTCAGTTTGATTTTCCTGATGAGGATGTGATGTATCTAAAGGTTAAAGATTGTGAGGAACCATTACATGAAGAAGGACCTGAGCCTGGATCCCGTTGGGGTTTAATTTTTGATGGGGCGGTTAATGAATATGGCAGAGGTATTGGTGCAATTATTGTTACTCCTCATGGTTCTCATATTCCTTTCACTGCAAGGTTGGTTTTCAATTGCACAAATAATGCGGCTGAGTATGAAGCGTGTATTATGGGCTTGGAAGAAGCTATTGATTTAAGAATCAAGATTCTTGATGTGTATGGAGATTCAGCTTTAGTGATTAATCAGATTAAAGGGAAGTGGGAGACACGTCAGTCTGATTTGATTCCTTATCGTGATTATGCAAGAAGGTTGTCAACTTTCTTCAATAAAGTTGAGTTTCACCATATACCAAGAGCAGAGAATTGAATGGCAGATGCTTTAGCGACTTTATCCTCCATGATTGTGGTAAATCATTGGAATGATGTACCAAAGATTAGTGTGATGCGTCTTGATAGACCAGCTCATGTCTTTGTAGTTGAAGAGGTTGTTGATGATAAACCATGGTATTATGATATTAAATGCTTTCTTCAGAATCAAGAGTACCCACTTGGGGCATCCAAGAAGGATAAGAAAACTTTGAGAAGATTGGCTGGTAGTTTCTTCTTGAATGATGATGTGATGTATAAAAGAAATTATGACATGATCTTGCTCAAATGCGTGGATAGACACGAAGCAGATATGTTGATGAAAGAAATCCATGAAGGATCCTTTGGCACCCATGCCAATGGACATGCGACGGCTAAGAAGATGTTAAGGGCAGGTTACTATTGGCTAACAATGGAATCTGACTGTTGTAAATATGTGAAAAAGTGCCATAAATGCCAGATTTATGCTGACAAGATTCATGTGCCTCCAACTCCTCTCAATGTCATCTCTTCTCCATGGCCTTTTTCAATGTGGGGCATTGATATGATTGGAATGATTGAGCCTAAAGCGTCGAACGGACACCGTTTCATATTGGTGGCTATTGACTATTTTACCAAATGGGTTGAAGCGGCATCATATGCAAATGTGACTAAGCAAGTAGTGGTCCGGTTTATCAAGAATCAAATCATCTGTCGGTATGGTGTTCCGAGCAAGATCATCACTGATAATGTGTCAAATTTAAATAACAAGATGATGAAGGAATTATGCGATGAGTTTAAGATTGAGCATCATAATTCTTCTCCTTATAGACCCAAGATGAATGGGGCTGTTGAAGCTGCTAATAAGAACATTAAGAAGATTATTCAAAAGATGGTTGTTACATACAAGGATTGGCATGATATGCTTCCTTTCGCTCTGCATGGGTATCGTACATTCGTTCGCACTTCAACAGGGGCAACCCCTTTTTCTCTTGTTTATGGCATGGAAGCAGTGCTCCCGATAGAGGTTGAAATCCCTTCTATGAGAGTTTTGATGGAAACTGAATTGTCCGAGGCTGAATGGTGTCAAAGTAGATACGACCAGTTGAATCTGATTGAAGAGAAAAGAATGAAGGTTTTGTGTCATGGCCAGTTATATCAACAAAGAATGAAGAAAGCATTTGATAAGAAGGTTCGACCCCGTGTGTTCAGAGAAGGTGACCTCGTGCTCTAAAAGATCTCGACTTTTACTACTGATTCTAGGGGCAAGTGGACTCCTAATTATGAAGGCCTATATGTTGTTAAGAGAGCCTTCTCTGGCGGTGCATTAATTCTTACAACTATGGATGGAGAAGAGTTCACTCGTCCTGTGAATGCCGATGCAGTCAAGAAATACTTCGCCTAAAAAATAAAAGAACAGCTCGTTAAGTTGAAAACCTGAAAGGGCGGCTTAGGCAAAAATGAGCGTCTCGGTGGATTGAAAACCCGAAAGGGCGGTCCAGGCAAAAATTAGAGACAAAAACAGAAATAATCATCCCGGTAGATTGAAAACATGAGAGAGCAATCTAGGCAAAAGTTAGGGATCATGGCAAGTAACTGCATCTGGCCAGTCTTGATCGTTTGAAGCAACATTTCCTATCAAAGGTTTTACTTCAGATATTCTCCGCTGAAGTCTCAAGCACATTTGGAATTCAAAGTTGTTAGGGAGAATAATGGTCATTGTATTTCAATGTAGAACTTTCCATTGTACTTACCACTTTTCAAACTTTGTAATGATCCATGGAGTTACGCCATTTGCGGGCTACCATTCTATCAATAGAATTTGGGCCTTTGTCCCTTTGTTTGCAATTCTTATTTTGTTTCTGTTTACAGAATTTCATTTTATTTTTGATGATGATTTTTGAAACAAATGTGAATAATTGATTTAAATTTTGAAAATTATAAAAGCATTTTTCTTTGATTTGTGAAAATAAAAGAAAGGATGTCAACAGTAACCCCAAGAATGGTAAAATTTTGAAGCGAAAAGTGTAAGTGTTCTCTTCAGCAGGGTTCTTTCTTGCCTCTCTGGTAGAATTTATTGGCAGTTCCCCAGTGGAGTGGTGTTGATGTTTCCCCATTTGAGCTATATTGAGGTCTCTTCAGTAGAGTTTGCTGATATTCCCTTAGCAAAGTTTTGTTTCTTTGGATAAACCAGACGAGTGTTGAACGGTTTTCCACAACAAAGTCTTGATTCAAATGATGAATATGTTTTATTCATTCAACCAGGTTATGATCGGACAGTTGAGAAATTTGAAGACCACTTCTCCTTGATTGTTTTTGCCCAGGCGGAGATTTGTCTTTGATGATTCCTAGCGGAGGTTATACACATTTGCTTTGGATTATTCCCCAAGTAGAGAACAATGTTGAGAAGTGTTGACATAGCAGTCACCTGTCGGGTTTTCTCTCACCTTGTGATTGGGTGTTGATTTAAAATCCCCCACAGTTTGACTTTTTGCTATGATGTTAACTTCTTATCCCCCTGACAGGGTTGGAAGATTTGTGTTGTTATGTTTTCTGCAACAATTTTTTTTTCTCAAAGCGGAGTTCATATTGTTGTTCCTTCTTGTTGAATTATTAATGGTTGAAGATTAATCTTTGGGGTCTTTTCCCCAAGCAATATCTCCATTTATTCAGCGAGATTTAAGCCTTGTAGTAGGATTTATTTTCCTTTGATGGCTCTTGTGTATCTCTTGCAGATTTTATGTTGCTGATCCCCAGCACGATCTCCAAGGATATCTCTAACTTGCAGAGATTAGCCGAGTATTTCAGTGGTGTTGTGGTGTTTTGTTCACCCTCTGTTTGCCCTTTTTGTCTGATTTATCAGCATATTCATACTCATTGCATGCACATTCATTTTGGTTGAGCATAACATGATTTTGTTGCATTGTGCATCCTGCATTTTTTGTTGGTATTTCCCTTTTCCCGATGTTGTTATTTCGCAGAATGCGTGTGTCCTCTCTTCATTAGAGTGTCGACCCCTAAGCAGAAAATACCTATCATTTTTAGTTCCCCACTGAGTTTATGCCTCGTGGAAGATGTTTCGTTTAGCTTTCCTCCCCAGCTTTTATCTGGATGGAATTGTTCCCCAGTTGAGTTATTTCCTCATTGGGTCGAGTCTTGTTTGATCGTTTCTTTCCAGTTTGTTCCTGGATTGAACTTTGGTCTCTTGCAGCAGTTACTTTGGTTTTCCCTGGGATGTGAAACCTGGATGATGAAAAGGTAGTTTTGAGGATTTATTTTCCTCGGCAGAATCTGTTATTGATCCGCATCAGAAGATGAAGATTTGATTTCCCCAGTAGTGTTTTGATAACACTCTCTTGGCAATTACTTATGCAACTTCATGTGGAAGCCTCTTTATTTGAGCAACTTGTGTAATCTCCAGAAATTTACCTTCGCAATAAATAACATTTCTCTGGCTCATCCTCAACAGAGAAATTTATTGTGAAATGATAGATCCTTGTCTGACTAGCTTTTCTGACAATTGGAATTTCTGTGGAATAACTCCCGATGAGAATTCTATTGCATGGTTCAACCTGCTCGTATCTCTTTTAAAGATCCCCAACAGAGTTGTTAATATCTTTTTCCAACAAATGGTTGTCTCTTTATTTGAGAAGTTTGTTGTGTGTTTGGAGCTGCTCAGTAACAAGTAGCTGATGATATATCTCTTTCTCCTACCCAGTGACAGGTAGTCGAGTATGTTTGTCCTACCTAGTGTCGGGTAGTTGACCTTTTATCTTTTTCTCCTACCCAGTAACAGGTAGTTGACATGTTGTTTACCCTATCCAGTAACCGATAGTTGGTAACCCCTTTCATTCAAGTTTATTATTCTCGCTAAACTACTCAGTAACCAGTAGTTGGCGTTGCTTCTTTTCCTACCCAGTGACAGGTAGTTGATTATATCTCAATGAGTGGATTACTTTTTATCCAGTAACTGGTAATAAGTAATATATCTCTGTTTTCTACCCAGTAACAGGTAGTTGATTATATCTCAACGAGTGGATTACTTTTTATCCAGTAACTGGTAATAAGTAATACATTTCTTTGTTTTCTACCCAGTAATTGGTAGATAACAATTCTCTTGTGTTTTTTGCACTTATTTTCTACTCAGTAACCAGTAGAAAGTATTTTACCTGTTCTCTTCGGTTCGAATATCTTCGCCCAGTAACTGGCAGTTGGTATCTCTTTCCCCGTTGAGTCGTTTCCTTTCTTTTATCGAATTAGGGTCTTGTTTTTTTTGTTTTCCCCTGTGGAGTCTCTTTTCTTCTTTTTCTCCCGAGTTTTTTTGTTTGTCTCCTGTGGCATTTTCTCCCCGCAGAGGTCTTGTGTTTGCATACCATTAGCATAACCATATCATTTTGTGGTATCTTAGGGCCAAAAATTGGGTTTATTGTTATATTTAAGTCTCTTCTATCTGGTCGAGACAAAGATGTCAATCTTCATATCTCCCTATAGAAGAATCTTAAATAGGGGCAGCTGTAATACCCAAATTTTTACCCCTAAGATCCCACATTGCATTTTCATTTTTGCATACACAAACAAGGCCATACTTTTTGGTTCTCTCAGCGCACTTGTGTTTTCTACTTGCTTTATGTTTGTTTCTGTTTACTAACCTCTAACCAAAATACCAAAAATATTTTTCAATTTGTTTGTTTCTTCTTCTTCTCTGTGTGTTTAGGGTTTTGCAAGGAGATTGATGGCAAAGACATTCATTC
Source organism: Lathyrus sativus (assembly GCA_963859935.3). Classification (NCBI taxonomy): domain Eukaryota; kingdom Viridiplantae; phylum Streptophyta; class Magnoliopsida; order Fabales; family Fabaceae; genus Lathyrus; species Lathyrus sativus. The sequence goes on from OZ012737.1 coordinate 3,530,389, forward strand.
ATGTTTAAATCAGATGGACGTTTGACCTCATCTTGGTCAAACTATCAAGAGTTTGCTTCAACTATAAGTTACCTGTGGTGGTAGGATATTTTCTCAGGAATTGTGATCGTTCATGGTCAATTTGTCTTGTGTTGAAATTCATTGGTTTATCAAGCAGTGTTCAATGAGAAGTTTGGTCCAAATTGAAGGTGCAAGTAATGTCCTGGTACATGAGTAGTTGTGTTCATTTTTATCAGAGGTGTGTGGAAAATAGTCAAGTTGGTGTTACAACGAAATCAAGAGCTCATGGTTGTGTGTTTATGAAGGAGGAGATTCCTGGGGTTACTTCGCCTATGGTTTATCTTGCTATGCTTTTTAGCTGGTACTTGGACTGCTGCTCGTTTTGATTCTTTACCTCACGTTGTTCATATTTTGACATCAAAAGACCGCGAAGCTGCTGCCCAATTTTTGAAGGAGCAGAGTGATGTTATTGAGGAGGTTGCGGATGAAGTTGTACAATCTTATCATAGTGGTTTCAACAGAGCTATCCAAAACTATTCCCAGATCTTGAGGCTTTTTAGTGAATCCACTGAAAGTATAGGCGTCCTGAAGGTAGATTTAGCAGAGGCTAAAAAGCATCTTAGTGCCCGCAATAAGCAGTTACATCAACTATGGTATCGATCAGTCACATTGCGACACATAATCTCCTTATTGGATCAAATTGAAGACATTGCTAAGGTTCCAGCCCGTATTGAGAAACTCATTGCAGAGAAGCAATATTATGTTGCAGTTCAATTGCATTTGCAATCCATCATGATGCTTGAGCGAGGTCTCCAAACTGTTGGGGCACTTCAAGATGTCCGTTCTGAGTTAACGAAGTTGCGTGGAGTCCTCTTTTATAAGATTTTGGAGGATTTACATGCACATTTATACAACAAAGGTGAATATAGCGTTGCAGGCTCGATGATGCTGGAGAATGATGACGATGTTCCCACCACCACTTATGTTGCACTTACTGCACATAATTCTCAATCTCGGTCTCGAAGAACAAAGTCACTCAAAGGTGACAATCAGACTAGCCTCCAGATTAATGGTTCTTTTGATGGCCATGATGAGGAAGGCACTCTAGATTCAAGTGAAGAAGCCGCTTTAAACGGGAATATGGCAAACACGAGAGTCAATGGCAGTGATGTCACAAAGGATGCCAGTGGTGCTCTTCGTCAAATGCCAACATGGCTTTCGAATTCGACACCTGATGAATTTCTTGAAATAATTAGAAAGAGTGATGCTCCACTTCATGTGAAGTATCTTCAGATCATGGTTGAGTGTCTTTGTATGCTCGGAAAAGTGTCAGCTGCTGGTGCTATGACTTGCCAAAGATTACGGCCAACAATTCATGAAACCATTACTTCCAAGATTAAAGCCCATGCAGACCTTTTGAATTCATCAAGGTCTAGCATTGGTCAGGGTTTCCAAACTGTAACAAGTGATCTACACTTCATTAAAGGTCAACTGGAAAGCTACCAGTTGCCAAAACAGAAACGTAAGAATGGAATATCTATTGCTGGGACTCTGTTGGCTGTGAGCCCCGTTTCCCCTCTCATAGCTCCTGGTGGGAAAGCACAAGTTGCTGCAAAGGAGCTTCTTGATTCAATTTTGGATGCTGCTGTTCGAATATTTGAGAACCATGTTGTTGTTGGGGAGCTGTTGGAAGCAAAAGTCAGTCTGCATGCTGACATGAACACACCAAAATCGGTTCCAGGAGATGTGAGTTGGAACCCTGATTCAGAAACATCTCAGGTCACAGGAGGTTACAGCATAGGTTTCTCCTTGACGATGTTACAGAGTGAATGCCAACAACTTATATGTGAAATTCTGCGGGCTACTCCTGAAGCTGCATCTGCTGATGCTGCTGTGCAAACAGCTAGACTTGCAAACAAAACCCCTTCGAAAGAGAAAAAGGATGGATCAGAAAATGGTCTCACCTTTGCATTTCGCTTTACTGATGCTACAATATCTCTTCCTAATCAAGGAGTTGATATTGTTCGCCAAGGATGGAATAGGAAGGGTCCCAATGTGCTGCAGGAAGGTTATGGTTCTGCGGCGGTTTTACCTGAGGAGGGCATATATTTAGCAGCATCAATATACCGACCTGTGCTACAGTTCACAGATAAAATTGCTTCAATGCTACCAACAAAGTATTCTCAACTTAGCAATGACGGGTTGCTAGCTTTTGTGGAGAATTTTGTAAAGGATCACTTTTTACCAACTATGTTTGTGGACTACCGAAAAGGTGTACAACAAGCCATATCAAGTCCGGCTGCATTTCGTCCAAGAGCCCATGTGGTCACTACTTATACCCTGTCAATTGAGAAAGGTTGACCTGTATTACAAGGATTATTGGCTATTGATTACTTGACTAAGGAGGTGCTTGGCTGGGCACAAGCAATGCCAAAATTCGCCAATGATCTTGTGAATTATGTGCAAACTTTTCTGGAGCGGACGTATGAAAGATGCCGGACTTCGTACATGGAGGTCGTTCTTTAAAAGCAGAGCTATATGCTTATTGGGAGGCATGATATTGAGAAATTGATGAGACTTGACCCCTCAAGTGCATATTTACCAAATCTGCAAGATCCTTTTAATTTAGAAAGCAATTCCTATGACGCTGAAACAAGTGAGGCCGAACTAGAACTAAGCGAATTATTGCTTAACTTGCGTCCTATTAAACAGGAAAACCTAATCCACGATGAAAATAAACTTATTATGTTGGCATCCCTTAGTGACTCATTGGAGTATGTTGCAGACTCTATTGAAAGGCTTGGACAAACTACTCAAAGAGCATCAAATCATATTGGAGGAAAGCATCATAATCATTCAGACAGTGCACCTACAAGGAGTCTAGCATCATTTTCTCAAGATTATAGGAAATTAGCAATCGATTGCCTTAAGGTTTTACGTATAGAAATGCAGTTGGAGATGGTGCTGCACCAGTAGTGGCTGTTGTTGGCTCACTGAAACTTGTTAATCCAGATAGGATAATCCTTAAGCGTCTTATTTTGACAGGCTACCCCCAAAGAGTATCAAAACGTAAAGCTTCTGTAAGACATATGTTCTATAATCCAGAGGATGTTAAATGGTTCAAGCCTGTAGAGATATATACCAAACGTGGTCTTCGTGGCCGAATTAAAGAACCAGTTGGTACACACGGAGCAATGAAATGTCTTCTCAATGGAGTGCTCTCACAGAGTGATACTGTATGTTTGAATTTATTCAAGCGTTCATACCCGAAATTGAAGCCGAACCGTAATTGAGCCATGAGAGCCAATCCACGTCACGTACTTGAAAACAGAGCGAAAACGGCTCGAAATTGAGGTTGAGCTGAGGAAACAATTCATCACTTATCCAAGCCATATTGCAAGCCATGTGAATACAATCTCAGCCATGTTGCACTCCAAGCTGACCCCACAAACCTTCCACGTCACTTAAGTGAGCTGAAAGAAGAAAAAGCAAAACGACATGAAAAAAAGCCTCTCCACAGGTCACGCATAACTTGAGTGACCAAAACGCAGAAAAATCCCAAAACGGCAAAACTTTTCACTCACTCTCAATCTATAAATACCACACATACCTCATTCATTTCTTCAAGCTTTTCAAGCCAATTAATCCCTGCAAAATTTTCATCATAACTCCTCAATTTTCCTTCAAATTTCACTTTCAAAAATCACCCTCAACCGTTCTTCAAATTTCACCAGATTCAACTCTCTTTTCATTCACAACCTTTCCAAATAAGAACTCACCATACTTCAACTTCTTCAACACAACAATCAGAATTTCGCAGTTCAGAAGAAGAAGAAAGAAGAAGAGAGTTTCGATTTCATCATTCACCTGAGTTTGAAGGTAGATTGAACTTCACCGTCAGTTTCGATCCGTTACTTTTTGTTGTGTTTCTTTGAATTGTTGGTACTATTGTGAAGTGCTCTTGATTTCGATTGCAACCGCGTATTTTTCGTGTCCCGCCGTTGTGATTTAAGCAAGCATCCATGGCCGTGAAGTGTTTCGCGTAAGAAGAAGATATTTCTTGTTTATCCTTTTCAAGTATTATTTCATTTATGTTCATTTCTTTTCTTTTTTTTATATTTCTCTTTTAAGAAAATTGGCCGTGTGGCCCTTTTTTTTATGTTATTAGTTTATTTTTTTTTAAAAAAAATAATAATAATATTCTTGAAAAAAAAAGCATTTAAAAAATTATTTGAAAACATTTTAATTTGGATCAATTGTTGGTTGTTTTGGATCTTGAATTTTGATAGGATTTCATCAATATCAATGGACTTTGGGTGTTGATTTTTGTCCACCAAGAGAGGTGATTGATATTGATGATAATTTAATCGATTTAAGATTCAAATTGTGATTTCTTTTCATTTTTTTATTTTCTTTCTTCTTCTTTTAATTTTTGATCGATGAAATCTATGGATCATAGATTGTTGATTATCAAGGTTGTTTAATCTTCATTATTTCAAATCTATGGATGAATAATCATTGAGATAATTCTCCTTACTTTGGAATAGTGATAGATTACCTTTGATTAATTAATGAAAAATCTTGATTGTGATGAGATCATTACCTCTTTTCTTTTTGTGTGGCATGTTTTAGGAGAGTGATTTACATATCACTTCTCTAACATGTGTTAACACTAACATTTTATTGACCGGCCTCAGATAGTCGTGGTTTCTACATAAACCCGATTACGATTGCTTAACATAGCGCTAAAGTGTCCCTTAATCGGAAAATGATCATTCGTGGCTCAAACTTACGTTTAAAAGTCCAAGTATGTTTAGTTGCTTGTCTTAAGTCCAATACCTATGAAACTCATTGTTAGGAGGCTTTGATTCTATCAATCCTCTAATGAGTTTTCATTAACCTTGGTCTAAAGTGCAAGAATTAATCATCATTGATCATATGTTCTAACCACTAACCACTAATTCACTAACATTATCTTTGTTTAATTTTGTTTATATTCTCTTCTTACTCCTTATTTCTTACTTTTATGCTTCCATTTTATCATTTCATATCATATCTTTGTTTATGTTTATGTCATTTTCTCTTTGTCCACTTGGACCATACTTTGTTCAAAACACTAATAAAGGATAAAACATCTAAAAAAATTGGTGCTATTAACTTTGTGGTTATGCTCTTGGACTACTCTTAGACATTGGACTTCATGGACCTTTGGACTTAGAATTAGGACTCTTATTCCTATGCTTGGAGTATTGTGGATCTTAGCCTTTATTTGGCTCGCTCATTAGCTTATGCTTTAAATCGGATGGAATTCTTTTTTGCTTGCTATGGAGTGTGCTACAAGTCGGTTAGATCTGTCTTACCTCTAGCTCTTATTTTGTTTTTTTAGGATAGTCACTTCATCTCCTCCCCTTCTTAAATTTTCAAAACTTTCTCCCTCTTTCAAAACCTTCTTGGTTTCAAACTTCAAAACCGCTTTCGCAATAAAACCTTGACTTTCGTCAAGTGATTTTTAAACTTTGTTTTTTTTCTTAATAAAAGTCAATCAATGTTAATCATGCTTTGACCAATTTCAAAAGACATAAAAAATACAAAAACTCATCAACTCTTTTTGTGCCTTTATGCACTTTTTCACTTTAAAACTTTTCATAAAGTTTAGACATGATTCATTTCTATAGTTGAGATGTAAATCTCCTATTCCCCATATTATTAAGACTTTGACATTTTCCACGTTGATGTTGAGTGATAGTCTTGTTGATAATCCAAGCAAATCCTCCATCTTTATGTGACGCAGATGTTGTCTTAATACTCGTGGGTGGATAGTCGCAGTTTTCTCCTTGAAATGACGACTTGTCTTTACATCTAAAATCAATCAAAACCAACAAATTTTTGTCATTTGTACCACGAACTACGGGGTTTTGATTCCATATTGCACTTTATGGGTACGTAGGCATGAGACGATAAGTCTCTCCAAACACAAAAATCTAAAAAAATAATTCTCTTCTCATCTCCCCAATCTCTTTTCAAACAAACCATTTTCAAACCAAAAAGCGTAAATATTTCAAAGGGCTCCTATAGAGTACTATAGACGTTTTGGATGCTAACACCTTCCCATTGCTTAACCAACCCCCTTACCCCGATCTCTGTCTCGTGTTCTTATTTTAGAACTCTTTGGTTTTGTTCGCTCTTTTTCCTTTCCTTTATTTGGATAAAATAAAAGTGCGGTGGCGACTCTTGTTTTTGAGTTAAGCTAATCAATAGCTTACGCTCACGATTTTTACCGCTACAAAGGCAAAATATATAGAAATTAAGCATCATTTCATCAGAGACTATGTTCAGAAGGGAATTATAAACTTAGCCTTTGTTGATACAGATCATCAATGGGCAGATATTTTCACAAAACCCCTTGTTGAAGATAGATTCAAATTTATTCTGGAAAATATTGGTATGGATTTATGTCCAGAATAATATTGGTCAGAAGCAAAATTTTATAGATGAAAAATGTTTAATGTTCTGAAGTATTTCATCTGTTAATTTATTCATTTTCTTAGATTATTTTACATGTGTAAATCTGAACTAACAATGCTCAGAGGATCTGAACGTTGGTTAACGTTTCATTTCTCAAAAGAATTCAGAAACACATGCAAACAAACACGTGTCACTCTAAATCTGCAAAGGTGGCGTGTACACTACTGAAGAGACGTTTGAGGTGAAGTTTGAATAGTGAAAATCTTGATTTTCCCCCCAATTTGTTAGAATTAATTAATGCTTGATATGATTTTTATTCTTTTTCATTAATTGCTGTGTGTGAACGTGCCTTGTGTGTCTGTTTGTATGCCTATTTGTTTACTATAAATACCACATCTCTCACCACTTTCACACTTTTCACATCTCAAGAACGTTTTTGCATTTCTGCCTTCTTTTCTCTCTTCACAAAAACCCTAAACCTTTGACAAATTCATCTTCAATGGCAACCTCATCCTCTACAGCAACTCAGTTTCAATCAACCATGGTTGCAGTTACTTCTGCAAATATGGGTGAGGCTCCATATACGACCCCTAAAAGGACTTTGTTAACACCTGTTAACAAACTGGAAGTTCTCTGTGAATCAATGGTGGAATTTGATTCACTGGCTGAAAATGGATTTGAATTTCGTTCAATAGTTGATGCTCAAGGCTGGGTAAAATACTTTGATAGATTATTTGGACCAGTTTACCCTCATCTGGTGAAAGAATTCTGGATACATGCTTATGTATACCCCAAATTCATATTGTCTTCTGTTCTGGGTAAGGAGATAATCATTACAGAAGATCTGATCAGGAAACTCATTGGATATGAGGAGACTGATGGAGTATCTCATCTGTCAGCTGGGCGTGTAGATATGGAAGAAGTTTATGAGTAAGTTATGACTGCTGGACAAGCCTCTAATAAGTTTAAAGATCTGAAGCCTGACTACAAGATCTGGGCGAAGATTTTCATGGGATGCATTCATCACAGAAAATCTACAAACTCTCCAGATTACGTGAATAATGAACAGCTATACTTCATGTATTGTTTAAGTCAGAGCACTAAGGTAGATCTTCCTTACATTCTGTTCATGCACTTAGGGAATCACATTAATGCCTCCAGAGAATCTGTAAAAGATAAGGGTCAGAAGATCAGAACATGGATTCCCTTTGGAAGGTTAATTTCAGATATTCTGACAGAAAATGGACTGGTGACTGCTCTGTATGCTGCTGGAGTCATGGAGGAACTTGAATCTATTGTTGGGAAACCTCTGAATGCCAAGAGTCTTTAGAGACTTAAAATTGTAGAAGAACTCACATCAGCACCCAAGAAGCTGAATATATCTGAACTCAGTCAGAAGAGAATTCCAGTTGAAAACTACCCACTGTTCTTTGCTGAAGAACCAAGGGAAATCATTGTGAGATATATGGACTCTTGCAAGGCAGATGGAACGCCCATACCTGTAGATATTATGAAAAGAGCAAGGGAACCAATGCCTGATGGAGGAGATGAGATCACAAGGAAAAGAGGTCAATCAGAAGCAGAAGATGTGACTGTTCAAAAGAAGCCCAAAATTGCTGACAAGCCTCAGAAGCTGATCAAGAGGAAAGCATCTGGAGGTGCTCCCTCTGTTCCCACAAAGCGTATCAAGATTAAAGGTACCAAATCTTCTGTATCTTCTTTCAATAATACTGTTTTAAATGATTCAACATTTAAGTCTATTCCAAAACCACCTTCTACTCAGAAACAATTTGTTCCTGCTCCATCTCATATCTCTGTTCCTTCCCCATAAAAATCTTTTAATCCTGTTTCCATCACTCCTGTAAAACCTTCTAATACTCAATCATCTGCACCAACACCACCAACAACAAAACCAGCAAATCAGACTCCACCACCTATAACAAAACCAACAAAACAATCTATACCACAACAACAACAACCAGAAAAACCAACAAAACAATCTGAACAACAACAACAACTACCAAAAAAACAATCTGAACAACAACAACAAAAACAATCTGAACAACAACCACAACAACCTGAAAAACAACCACAACCAGAAAAACCACCATCAAACACATCTGAAACTATTGGATCTGCACAAGTTACTTCTGAACCTATAAAAGTTACATCTGATTCTATTACATCTGAACCACCTACATCTGATCCACCTACATCAGAACCACCTACTTCTGAACCCCCATCAAAACTTGCTGAGAATCCATCAGAATCAACCAACCCATCTGAAACCAATATCCCTGAGACAGAGGTTCTAAACATTACACCTCTCAAAACTGTTTTTGAAGTATCCTCCACATCTTACACTCCAACCACATCCTCAAATTCATCAGAATCTGATATACACCCAGATTTTCTGATATCTCCCTCTCACAGAAATTCTGAAGTAAACCAACCAGAACCACCTGTTTCTTCTGAAATTCTCATTCCCAATCCTACTCCAACACCTAAACCATCTTCTGAAATTATCATTCCTAATCCTACACCTACATCCAAGCCAAGAACATCTGAGAATGTACCTTCTGCTTCGTGCAAACTGTTTTCCTCTAACAAACTTCCCTCTGGTTTCACATTAAAAAATTTCTACACTAGAATTGAACCATATGACACTACCACTCCTCTTAAACCCAAACTTACCATCATTCTACCATTTGTTCTTCAAACGTATATCAAAAATATGCCAGCAGTAATTTCATCAGAAGCAAAACCATACTCTGCTAAATCTGATAAACCTGCTAAATCTGCATTCAAACCTTACTCTGATAAACCATTTGATGTTGTTTCCTATCCAACAAATGCAAAACCAAATCTGTAGAATGCTTTAACCAGATCAAAACCTGACAAATCACCTGAACTTCCATTCATACCCTACTACCCTCCTCCTCTGATCACCATTCAAAAATCCATCTTTCCACCTACTCCCCAACCCAAGCAAATAACTTTGGAAACTCTTTTACACCCAAGACCTAGACTGAATGTTGATCATTTATTTACAAGTTTTTTGCAAGAAATACAGATGTATTTAGGATATATACAGAGGAAGTGTTCATCAACAATGGATGCCAATGAATCTGATGCCATTTAGAATGGCTTCATAAACATATTCAATACTGTAGCATCAAATCTGAAGAACGTATGTTCTGATGATGCGAAGCTCAGATTTGCTGAAACTGCTAGAAGTCTGTTCTGGACTGTTAAGAGATCTGGACCATTACTTCTTACAGATGCTCCCTCATCATCAGAAGAGAATATTGAATCTGCATCTAAAGACAACCCTCTTGTTAGGACTCTGATAGAACATCCTTCTGGATCTACTGCTCCTAACTCCAAAGCCCCTATGGAAATTGACTCTGCTCCAGCTTCAGAAATTGTCCCACCTTCTTCATCTGAGATCAAGAAAGAGTATTCAAAACTTGAAGATAAGATTGCAGTTCTGGAAGCTGGTCAATCAAAAATCAAGTCATGGATGGCTAAACAAGATAAGAAGTCTGAAGACATGGCTCAGTGGATGTCCAAACAAGATCAGAAGAATGAAACCATGGCTAAGTGGATGTCAAAACAAGAACAATCCTCTTCTGAGATCACGGATCTGTTGAAGATGATTTTGTCAAAACAATCTTAGTTTATTTTTTCTGATGTTTGCATCTAATGTTTGCACATGTACTTGAATATTTTCTGATGTTTGTACTTTTTGCTCTGAATGAATGAATGTTTCAAAGTTTTCTCCACATGATTTATCTCGTTTGTTTTTCCTTTTATTTATCTTTTCAAAGTTCTTACTTTTTGCTTATGACAAAATAGGGGGAGAAAATAGATCTGAACTGTTTAATTAAACTTTACCAGAATGAAACTTCAGACATATCAATTTTATCTAACATAATATCTGAGTATTTCAGAACATTTGATAAGTATACTCTGTAAAATAAACTCTGAGAGTCTCAGATCATATGACAATTATCAGACTCTGACTCTGAAATATGCAAGAAACTCTAACTCTCAAATGTTTAGAACAATCAAGCTCTAACTCTGAAAAATACTCAAGACAAAAAGGGAAGTTTCTATTCCTTATTAATATTTAATTCAGGGGGAAATTCATCATTTCAGGGGGAGTTATAATTATTCTCTTTACAATTAAACAAAATTTCTGATGTTTTTGTCATCATCAAAAAGGGGGAGATTGTTAGAACACAGATTGGTTCTTAATAATATCTCTATGTTTTGATGATAACTATTATGAAATTTTGTAATTAAGAATTATATACTCTAAAATTTGCTTAAGAATGTTTGCTGCAGATATTAAAGTAAATATCACTCCAGAAGCAAATCAGATTTGAACATAAGAAATATGCAAGGCTCTGAAGCGTCAGATGCACCCATTAGAAGATTCTGAACGCTGCCATCAGAAGATCCTGAGCGTTGTCTCCAGAAGGATCTGAAGCAGAAGCTCCAGAAGAATCTGAAGCAAGTCAGAAGCATCTGAACCAATGAAGAATTTTGTATGAAGTGTTTTTCAAGCATAGTTACTTCAGAAGACTCTGAGAGTACTAATGCTGCCAGTACTGAGGATCTGGCCAAACTCTGCTCTGAACTTATACACATTAAAAGCACACTTGCTGCAAAGACTCTGATTCAGCAAAACTCTGATCAACATCAAAAAGCTCTGATCAAATTAGACTCTGATGATTCTTGCTGAAAATTGATGAAGAAGAATTCAAAGATTATGTCCGTTGGAATATCCAAACGACTATTTCCTTATTTATGCTAGACACAAGAACACAGACAAAAAGGATTTCTCTGTGCTTTCTTCTTCTAGGAAAGGTCACTTGATGTGAAGACAAAAAGGCTCAGACCTTTTGGTACACACTTCTCAATGTGAAATACTCTTGTATCACTGTGCCTATAAAAGCAAGTCTCCACTCATTTTCTTCAGTTGACGAATTACTTAAAAAGAAATTATTATCAAAGCTCTCATACAAACTCACATATTCTTTCTAGAATTAATTTCTTTGTTCTTAATCTTAAGTGAAAAATCACAGTTGTGATAAAGCTTTATTAGAAGCAATTTAAACACTTGTATTTGTTATTACATTTGATTGTAAGAAAACCTTAAGAAGATCCAGTTAGGATCAGTAGTTCTTGAGAAGACTTTGAACAGTTGTTCTTAGTGCTTACTATTGTAATCAGTTGATTAAATAGTGGATTAAGTCCTTGTTTGAGAAAGACAAATCACTCTAGGAAGGGTGGACTGGAGTAGTTGAGTTCAACGAACCAGGATAAAAATACTTGAGTTTTTATTTTTAAGTTTTTATATTCATACTTATTCAACCCCCCTTCTAAGTATTTTCTCACCTTCAAACAGCACCAAATCATGGTTTCTTCTATAAAGCACACCATCCTGATTCAGATGAAAATTTCTAGACAATCTCCTTAGAGTCCTTTTATCTCGACTAGATGCCCCAGTCGGATACTCCTGGTTCTTAAGGAAATTCTGGATGTCAAAATACCATGGCTTGCCATCGGAGGCCTCCTCAATGGCGAATATGAAAGCAAGTCTATCAAGGCGGGAGATAACTATTCTGGGAGCTTCATTCCAAAAATTAACCTTGTACATCGAAGACAGCGTTGCTAGAGCGTCAGCCATCTGATTTTCTGCTCGCGGCACGTGGTGAAACTTTACCTTGTCGAAGAAAGGTAACAACCTCCTTGCATAATTCATGTAAGGAATCAAATTAGGTTTATGAGATTCCCATTCTCCTTTGATTTGATTCACAACTAGTGCGGAATCGCCATATACATCGAGATTCTTGATCCTTAAATCAATAGCTTCTTCGAGACCCATGATACACGCTTCATACTCAGCTTCATTGTTGGTGACCGGAAATGTCAATCTGGAAGTAAATGGGATATGAGTCCCATGGGGAGTTGTAATGATTGCCCCAATTCCACTTTCGTATGAGTTAACGGCACCGTCAAATATCAACTGCAATTGGGAGCCAAGTTCAGGACCTTCATCTGGTAGTGGTTCATCACAATCCTTCATCTTGAGGAACATAATGTCTTCGTCAGGAAATTCAAACTTCATTAGCTGATAGTCTTTGATAGGCTGTTCGGCGAGGTACTCTGACAGAACACTTCCTTTGATGGCCTTCTGAGAAACATACTTAATGTCGTACTCTGTCAGTACCATTTGCCATCTGGAAATTCTTCCTGAAAGTGCTTACTTTTCGAAGACATAATTGATCGGATCCATCTTCGAAATTAGCATGGTCGTATGGTTAAGAATATAATGTCTTAAACGTTTGACAGCCCAAGCAAGTGCGCAACACGTTTTCTCAAGCATTGAGTAACGGGACTCACAATCTGTGACTGAGGACACAACCCATATTGTTCTTAAGAACCGTTAAGTACATAATCAATGGTCTTCCAGCTACTGGAGGTATCAATATCGGAGGTTCCTGCAAATACTCTTTTATTTTCTCAAACGCTTTCTGACAATTCTCATTCCAAACAACCGCCTAATCTTTCTTTAATAACTTGAATAATGGCTCACAAGTGGCTGTGAGGTGATATATGAACCGAGAAATGTAGTTCAATCTACCTAAGAAACCACAAACTTGTTTCTCGGTCTTTGGTGCTGGCATTTCTTCAATTGCTTTGATCTTCGCAGGATCAACCTCAATACCTTTCTCACTGACAATAAACCCCAATAACTTTCCTGGTCGTACGCCGAAAGTACACTTGTTTGGATTTAGCCTAAGTTTGAACTTACTTAATCTCTCAAACAACTTTATAAGATTCACCAGATGCCCCTCCTCCGTCTGGGATTTTGCGATCATATCATCGACATAAACCTCAATCTCATGATGAATCATGTCGTGAAAAAGTGTCACCATTGCTTGTTGATAACTTGCCCCTGCATTCTTTAAACTAAAAGGCATTACTTTATAGCAGAACGTCCCCCATGGCGTGATGAAAGTCGTTTTCTCCATGTCCTCAAGTGCCATTTTAATCTGATTGTATCCGGAAAAGCAGTCCATGAAGTAAAACACTGAGAACTGTGCGGTGTTATCGACAAGCACGTCAATATGAGGGAGCGGGAAATCATCCTTTGGGCTTGCTCTATTCAGGTCTCTATAATCAACACACATCCTAAATTTGCCGTCCTTTTTAAGCACGGGCACGATGTTTGCAACCCACGGAGGGTAATTTGTCACGGCATGAAATCCAGCGTCTAATTGCTTCTGGACTTCTTCCTAGATCTTCACTGCTATATCAGGCCTGGTTCTTCTCAATTTCTGTTTAACAGGAGGACACTCTTCTCAAAGAGGCAGACGATGAACCACAATATCTGTGTCGAGTCTTAGCATATCTTCATATGACCAAGCAAAGACATCCTTATACTCTTGGAGTAACTCAACCAGTCTTTGCTTGACGTTATCTTGTAGTGTGGCCCCTATTATGACTTCTTTCTTATCCTCTTCAGTTCCCAGGTTGATGACTTCAACTTCCTCCTGATGAGGCAGGATGACCTTCTCCTCTTGTTTCAACAATCTAGTAAGCTCTTTGGGTAGGTCTTCATCTTCATCGATCTCTTTTTCTGCTTGAAAGATCGGATTGTCAAAGTCATACCGAGTCATAGACGAGTCTGAGTCGATGGTATCTGAAATGTGTAACCTGCAATGATGATGATTTTATGCTTAAATGATATGCAAACAAAATAAACATAGACCACATTTCCATTTTATTGTTAGAAAACAAAAAGAAGAAAAACAAGGATCACAAAATTCGAATGAGAAAAAACCCCTTTTGATTAATGATAAAAGATGGTTCAAACATAAACAAGAATGCCCTGAACAAAATACCACTATGCTTCGAGTAGAACATAGGGTTACACAATAACTGAGAAAACAAAGTATTATTGTTCACGTGTCACTTGGTCAAATTCCTCAATGGAACAATTGCATAGCTTTTGTCCGGGAACGCTTGGCTGGATCCAGGCGTCCATGTCACAATCATTGTCCTCGGCTTCATCATCAGAAACAACATTGATTCGTTCAAAAATGACACCCCCACTAGTGAACTTGACAGGCCCTTTTAGCGTGGCGCGCTTTGTGAAGATGATGGAGATGATGAGTGGTATCCCAACCCGAACTTGTCCTGCTTCTGAGGTATGTCTAGCACCTTTCCCCATCCTTGTGATGCCCCAGCCTAAACTGCCGTTTGAGCCTCCTTAAAAGATGACATAGCCATTTCTGGTTCTTTGTTCACAACTAGAGATTTGTCCTTCAACTGCACAGTTTCGAAGGCCTGACACAGAATCTCATGAATTTCTCCGTCTACCTCGACATATTTGAAAGATGACAAGTGGCTAATCATGATATATTTTTCCCCACATACCGTCACAACACTGCCCCCGACCATATATTTCAGCTTTTGATGTAGAATGGATGTAACAGCCCCAGCAGAATGTATCCATGAACGACCCAACAGACAACTGTAAGCAGGCTGAATGTCTATGATGTAAAATACCACCTCAAACACCTCTAGGCCCACTTGGATAGGTAGAGTTATCTCCCTAAAAACAGATCTTCGGGTTCCATCAAAGGCTCGTACAACCAAATCACTTGGTGTACAATAAAGACCCTGATGATCTATCTTGATCAATGCTTTCTTTGGAAACACATTCAAGGACGACCCTGTATCAACAAGGACATGTGACATCACTATTCCTCGACATTCAATTGAAATATGCAGTACTAAGTTGTGGTTTCTGCCTTTTGGCGTCAAGTCCAAATCTGTAAATCCCAGACCGTTTCCTGCATTCACATGCGCCACCACTCCTTTGAGCTGGTTAACAGATATTTCTTGTGGCACATAAGCAGTGCTTAAAACCTTTAACAACGCATTTTGATGCGCTTCTGAACACAACAGTAGTGATAGTATAGAAATCTTTGAAGGAGTTTGTTGCAGATGGTCGACTATCTTGTAGTCGCTTTTTCTAATCAACTTCATGAACTCTTCCATATCCTTTGCCAGAGGTTCCTTCTCACCCACCCGAGGAATTTCTTCTACCACAGTCTTGCCTTTCCCTTTATCAATTTTCTCAGTCACCACTTCGGGCGTCGAAAAGATTCTACCGCTTCTGGTAATTCCTCCAACTCCGACCAGATTATCCACCGAATCGACAGGCAAACTCTTCAATTCTACCTTCTGCCCATTACAAAACACCTCGGCTCCGTAGTTCCATGGGATAGCCTTTGAACTTTCGTACGGAACAGGTCCTGCTTTAGTGGTGATGATTGTAGGTGGCCTCGGAGGCGTTGAAATAGTGATAATTTTATATGGGATTGAAATCGTTGCGATTTCATTCTGCTCCTCCTCTACTACTTCCACGGGTTTCTTTTCAGCGGTCCGATCAAATTATAATATCCCTTCATCCATCATGCTTTGAATACACTCTTTCAGATCATCACATCCCTCAGGATGGCTCAAACAGTTGACACAGCCTTCAATACAGCCTGGGAATACTCCCCCTTTCAGCCCTTCTTCTTCATAAAACTTAACGACGTTTTCAACTCATTCACGTCAGTTATCAAATCTAATCCTTCCTCTACTAGAACAACACCAACCCTAGCCGGCCCATGATTCGGCATAGGGTTTTGCACAACATTTGGCGCATCATGTGAAAAATCTATTGCTTTGCTATCAATCAGATCTTGCAACTTATGTTTGAAAGCCTTGCAGTTGTCAATGGTATGGTTGGGTGCCCTAGAGTGGAACTCGCATCGTGCATTCACATCAAAGTCAGGCGATGGTGGTCCTGTCAGAGGAGCCAGAGTCCTCTTTTGCATTAATTGCAATTGCAATAGTGTTTGGAGCACTTGGGAATATGGCATCGGTGGCGGATCAAATACTCTATTTGCTGGCCGAACCGGATATCTTCGATAACCTTGCTGATTTTGTTGGGGTGGTTGATGTTGTCGTTGTTGTTGTTGTTTTTGTGGTTGTTGTTGTTGTGGTTGTTGTTGCTGTGGTACAGGGATCGTAATGCTAGCGACCCTTTGTTGATGATACGGATTATGAGGCTGATTTCTCCATCTTCCCTGAAAACTAGATACTGAGTTGGTTTCTCCCTCGCGCCTTTTGTTGCCAAAGACTTTCTTTCCCCCTCCTCCGGATGAGGATCCTTCGCCTGCTTGAATCTTCCCGATTTTGATACCATTCTCTATGAGTTCCCCGGTGATAATCATGTCAGAAAAGCTGCCAGACATACAATTGATAAGCTTCTAATAGTACATGCCAGATAAAGTAGCCACGAACATGTCGATCAGCTCACGCTCCACCATCGAAGGTTGAACTCTTGCAGCCAATTCACGCCACCTTTGGGCATATTGTTTGAAGCATTCATTACTCTTCTGGGTAAGATTTTGCAATTGAACCCTGTTTGGAGCAAGGTCACTATTGTATTGGTAATGTTTCATGAACGCCTCAGCCAAATCCTTCCAGCTACGGACATTGGTAGGCTCCAACCCCATGTACCATTCAAGGGAAGGACCAGACAAACTATCTCGGACTTTTCATCGTCTGAGTAAGCATACATTTTCCTATAATACGAGTGCAAGTGAACTCTAGGACATGTAATACCCTTGTACTTATCAAATTCAGGGACTTTGAATTTCTGCGGTATCCTTAGGTCAGGAATAAGTCCAAGGTTGGACATATAAAGGCCCATAGAGTTCTGACTCTCAAAGCTCTTTATCTTGTCTTCCAACCATTTGAATCTTCTATTAGTCTCAGAAGGCACTTCACCACCAAAATCACTCACCGAGAAGATGTCATACTGTTTGTCCTCAAACAACTGCTGATTCAGGTTGCCATGAATAGCACCGTTAGCTTCAGGCCCATACACGTTGCCCTGACCAGTAATTCCAATATTACCAACTCCAATGTTACCGAATCCAGTGTTACCATTGCCTCCGCCAACATTACCATTACCAATCCCAGTTGCGTTCCCATTTCTGGAACCATTTCCATTTCCATTTCCGCTAGTATTGGGGATAGCGTTATTAGCGTGTTGAATCTCAACAAGAGGTGGGTTAGCAGCAGTCCCTCCATGTAATACGCCATCGTTATCAACCCGTGCAATCAGAGGTTGCACCAAGGTCCTGAGCTGGTCTTGTCCACTAGCTACAGTCTGCATAACTTCCATAAATTGAGCCATTTTATCTCTCATTTCCTGCATCTGCTCCTGCATATGTTCCATGATCCTTTTTTTCCTTCCTCTAGTCGTGTACCGGTGACCTGTGTTATCAGCAATCCTGAAACAACTAAATGGAGACAAGAGATAATAAAATAGTTCCGATGCACCTGCAATGCGAAAAAGATGCTAAATGCAGACATGTATATATGCAACAGGGATATTTCCCCTCCGATTCTAGTTTCCAGAAGAAGAAACGACCATGGAAAACCCCACAGACAAGCAGACAGAACAATAACTCCTCATATAATAACAAGCCAACAGACAGTGTGCATACATCAACCGAGTACAAAATAGAGATGACCTTAACCAACAGGCCTGGTGATGGTCAATACATAAGCAAAACAACAAGATACAAAGAAAGACAGTCAAGCTGAGCGCCGAGACTGGAAATCCTCTAGCAGCTTCCGCGTTTCGGGATGATCTGGTCTAGTAAGTAGACCCTGTATGAGTAGCTCTCGCCGGCTAATGGTACGCTGTAGACTATCAACGTGGTCTTCCCAGGCTCCTTCTCCAAAGCACGCTTCAAGTCTGCACCTCTTGGTGTCCGCTCTCTATAACACCCCGTTCCCCAAAATAAAATAAAACAATTAAATAAATAATTATCAGAGTTTCCACACCTAAAACGGGATGTCACATTTTCACCAAAATTCCACAAAACATTTCTTAAAATGATTTTCAACAAAGATGCAGCGGAAAGATATATGTCATAAACATATATATATATATATATATATATATATATATATATATATATATATATATATATATATATATATATATATATATATATATATATATATATATATATATATATATATATATATATATATATATATATATATATATATATATATATATATATATATATATATATATATATATATATATATATATATATATATATATATATATATATATATATATATATATATATATATATATATATATATATATATATATATATATATATATATATATATATATATATATATATATATATATATATATATATATATATATATATATATATATATATATATATATATATATATATATATATATATATATATATATATATATATATATATACACACATCATCATATACATCAAGTCGGCCATCTGCCCAAAGTACACAAAATATCATCTTCAAATCTCAACACAATAAGATACGCCACAGGGGCACAAAAAACATCAAATAAATAAAATACTCCCAAAAGCCACGGTGTTATGTATCAGATCATCCCTACGACTCGCCACAATCCAAGCTAGCTAAGCACCTGAATTGTCTGTACTTCGAAGAAGCACAGACCACAACAACAACAAGGGGTGAGAAATCACGATCAAAATATAATGTTCATAATGTACATGAAATAAACAGCGGAAACATATAAACATCATTTCATATACATCAAATACGGACCTATTGTCCCATGCCAACACAGCACACATCACAATGCAACACATGCAACTTGACACAATGATATGCGGTATCGACTCAACTCAGGATAGATCACATACACTCTATCTGAGCAACGATCTATCCCTACCAACGCTCCCCACTTGGAGCACAGGTGAATGACAAATGCCCCATCGGAGCAACGATTCAACTCCTGTCCATACTCCCCATTTGGAGCACGGGTGAATCACAAACGCCCCATTTGAGCCATGATTCCATCCCGTCCACATGCTATGTAGACATCATGCACAACAACACAAGCACTCACGGTGCACACGATCCTACTGATCCATTTCATTATATATAACATACACATCAAGCACACAAGGTGCATACGATCCTACTGATCCATTTCATTATATATCACATACACATCAAGCACACAAGGTGCATACGATCCTACTGATCACAATTTATCATGTATCACATATGTCTCACCCATCACCACAGTCATACATCATAACACACGCCAATTCAAATATCATAATCACACGAATATCAGGAATTCACGCTCCATCACCACACACACGCTCACCTCAGCTCACTAACAAGCTCATCATCAAACATGACCAACAAGGGTCCAAAACCACAAAGGAATCAAACCGGAACAACAGCTGTCATGCCCTAAATTTGTCCTACCAGTGTAGACTTCATTTGTGCGTCCGTCCACGAGCATTATTCCAAGATCTAAAAAATATGTTGTGTGGCTTGCTGACTAAACTCAGAAGATTGCAGGGTCGAACTACATATAGATTAGGGTACATTTGGAGGTTCGTTTTGAAGGTGTATATGCAGTGATGTTCTCAATATGGGCAGGCAGGATTTAGTTTCATGATTGGGGCCGGGGTGTGCACGGGTTAAATGAGGTATGTTTGAGATTAGGGTTATTCCAGTTCAAGATAGTTGTTCGAGAGAGTCCGTAATGAGGATTATGGTTAATCATGGATCAAGTGGTTGCGTTCGAGATGCATTCATTTGTGGATCAATTCATCAAAGTATGATTGTAATACCCCAAATTTTGCCCTAAGATTTGTCGTCGCATTTCATTGCATTTTTATTGCATTTAATCAATTACTAACAAATTTGTGTAGTCGTTTGACCTTTTGCAGGTAAATATCATATGGCATGCATTTTTTTTTCTAAAAAGTAAAAATGACACAATTGACAAGAGGACATGTGTAAGGAGTTGTGAGTGTGAGAGGTTGAGAGTTCGAATCTCACCTTTGTCACTTTTTGTTTTTTATTATTTTTACTCTAAATTTTTCTATCTTTCATTAAAAAATAAAGTTTATTTTAATTATTTTAAATTATTAAAATTTTTTTTTCTTAACTAATTATTTAGTTTGGGCTTTAAAATGGGCTTTAGGGACATTATTGACAATTTGGTGTTAACCCTAATTTGTTCCCTATATATACATGTGTTGCCTTGTTGAAAAAAGAGAATGAAAATAACCTAAGAGGAGAGAGTGCCGTTTACCGTTATTTCTATTTCTTCATCTATTACTGTTGTTTCTTTTTCTTCATCGTTTACCGTTATTTCTTTTTCCTTCATCTATTACTGTTGTTTCTTTTTCTTCATCTTTACCGTTATTTTCTTTTTCTTCATCTATTACCGTTATTTCTTTTTCTTCATCTATTACTGTTACGTTTATATATATAATTTTTAAATTGTTAGAGTTTATATATATATATATATATATATATATATATATATATATATATATATATATATATATATATATATATATATATATATATATATAAGATTAATTTTTGATCGAATTATGTCGATACGATGTTTGCACTTTGTGTGCATGACGCATGACATTTGTGTTAGTTCGATCTGATTGCGATGATCGCATTTTTGTGTGAGCAATAATACTGTTTTTTTTGCTTAATTTCTTTTTCTTTGCGATAAATTTTGTTTCGTCCGATTTAGATCTGGTTGCGATGAGCGCATTTCTGCGTTAGCAACATTGTTGGGTTATTTGGCACATTTAAAATTCATTATTGCTTTATTATTATTATTATTATTATTATTATTATTATTATTATTATTATTAGTATTATTATTATCATTATTTATTATTATTATCATTATTATCATTATTATTACCATTATTATTATTATTGTTATCATTAATTTATTAAAACTTGTTATAATATAAAAATCTGTTTTTTAAAATAAATAACATTAACATCTTTTCCAAATTAATATGAAAACCTATTATTTTTAAGAAAAACTTTTTTTTAGATAAATTTAAAATAATAACTAAAATCTTTTTTTTAAAATAATAACTAGAACCGTTATTTATTTTATTTTATTATTGTTCAATTCAAATTTCATTATCATATTGTATCTGCTCCTCTCATGTAACCTCGCGAACTTAACAATCGCTCTTTAAATTCTGCCTTTAAATTTCTGCTTGCATGGTTTAAATTATGACATTATCTCTCTGTTTGCATGATTCAATTATCTCACGCGTTTACCATTATTTCTGTCACATTGTACACATCCGAAGGTTAGGTCTAACTGTTTGGCCGCCGCGCCAATAGTCCGTAAAACTTCACACATTCAATTTCAAATCCTCAAAACTACAAACTACAAACCCTAATTTTCACAAATGCCTCGCCGCAGGCCAAATTACAATTTTACCCCTAGCATTAGGTCAAAGAGCCGCCGCGCTCATTTTAGGGTTTCCCGCCGCGGAATCCCTAACCTAACCCTAATTCACTTAACAATTTACAACGTAGATATTGGAGTTTCTACACTCCACGTAAGCGTGTCCTTAAGATGCGTTTATTCCCCTTGAGACCTTGACCACAGTCAAGAAGTCTCTAACCTCCCTTTTGAGGGGAACTACAATTACTCTGATTCCATTCCCGTAAGGATATGTAGGCACAAGATGCGACGTCTTGCCGAGTAAACTTAGAATTAACCCCTAGGTCTTTTTTAATTTTCAATCCTTTGTATATACCCTAAAGCAAAATAATTAATGAAATAAATAAAAAAAAATTAACAAAAGGTTCCCGTAGAGTACTACGGAAGTTTAGGGTGCTAATACCTTCCCTAATCTTAACCAACCCCCGAACCTTAGATCTCTCCCCTTTAGGTTTTTCCTTTCTTTAACCTTTCCTTCGGATAAATCAAAGACCGGTTGTAAATGAATTAAGATTCAAGTTAATCAATAGCTTGACATCCAAATTTCACCGCAACAGAAAATGGCGACTTCACTGGGGAGTCCTAACTATTGAGGGTTATCCCTATTTTGTTTATTTTTCTTTATATATTTGTTTTATTATATATTTTGCTCACTTGTATGTATATATTGGGGTATCTTACTTGGAGTTACTGTGTTGTGAGATACGTCCTACACCCGGACTTGAGCGACCTTATGATAGGATGGCTGATATATTCGACGAGGCTTATAGGGAGTGAGTCCCGACTAAGCTAAATCGAGAATCACCGCTCAGTTGAGACACTTTCGAAAATGGTTCGGTTGATCGAGTGTAGTCGTGAAAACTTTTACCGTTATCGATTGGAGTCTGTGATACTGGGAACCGTAGTACCTTTACACCATCTTGGCCTTATATAGGACGTAGTGCGGGAACTATATGGGAGTAGTCCTACAATGGTTGCTACGCGATGCTACACTTAAAAGAGGTTCTCTTGAGAATATTATTGACCCTCGAGTTAGTCGGGAAGTCGATAATATTCGAAAGATGGATTGATGACTTTGGGCACTGATTTAGAACCCTTGTTCTGCAGGTACAATCAACCTATCGTCTTCTAGTGTACCTTTGAGTCGTCAAGCTGATTCCTCGACACAGATATCAGACCAGAAACGGAACAGGAGTCACTTTGATCCTATTCTCATGACTTACACAGAGCTATATCCTGACTTAGTCCGGCAAGGACTGATTACTAGAAAGGCTTTACCACCTCCTCTTAATCCTCCGGCTGGATTTAGGGCTGATTTCCATTGTGCTTCCCATGAGGGTGCCCCAGGCCATGACTTGGAGCATTGTTTTTCATTGAAGGCTAGAGTATGTGAATTGGTTAGAACGGGAATACTTGATTTTACGGATAGTCGTCCGAGCGTTCAGACAGATCCCTTGCTAACACATCAAAATTGAAGCTTTGTCATTGGGCCTTATTTTTTTCTCGTTGTTTGCATTTTCCTTATTTTGTTTAAGTTGTTTGCTTTCAATTATGTTTGTACTTTCATTAATGAAATAAGCATTGCGACTTTTGATTCAATTCATTTCCGTCCATTTATTTGCATCTTTATGCTTTATTTTTCAAATGTTTACTTCTTGTCCAAAATTTTGATATGCTAAGATCGGAGGGAGGATGACGAAAATGTTATACCCATAACTGCTGTCAGTATGCTTTCAATTAAACCTTGTTGACGATGTAAGGCATTCTTTCAATTCCCAAACACTGGAGAAATAAGGAAGTTAATCCCTCGTCGCCCTCTTCGGGCCTAGAAGTTGGAGTTTCTTTCGTTACAAAAACCCACAATTTTAACCTTGGGATGGGTAGTTCTCAGTTAACTTGGTTGTGTGTTCATACGATACACCTTTCATTAACAAATTTTCCTTCGCACACGTCAAACAAGTGTCGAAGATGTTTTCTAATCAAAAGGTCGATGATGGTTCACCGTAATCATTAAAATCAAACAGTCACTTTCCTTCACACAAAAAAATAATATAAAAAAATCAAAAGAAGCCCGCTAAGTCAAAACCTATGAAGGAAACTTAGGCAAAACTGGGGCATCCCGCTGACTGTAAACTCTAAAATAAACAGTTCAGGCAAAATTTAGGGATAACACAAAGAGATTTTTAAATCCTTATCTTGAAAATCCTCAATGTCAAAACAATCAAATGTTATAGGGGAGTAGTGGCTGCCTTTTCATAGGTCCCTTTGACTTCTGAATCATCACTGCGACGATCAATGAAATCCCTAACTTATGGGAACCTGAATGCATAGTATGAGTTAACTGAGCATAGGATTGAAGATCATCACGTAGATTGGGTGGGTACAAATAACTTTTGAGCCTTTATCTTTTGTTTCATAAACCGTGAACCAGGCCACGTTACAACCCTCAAAAGACCTAACTGAAACAGGGTTATTTTGAAAGTATACTACAACAAGGTTGTGTAACCTGACTCCAAAAGATCCTTCCGAATCATTTATTTTGGCAATAAACTTTTATTTTAAACTTTAAGTGTCTTGAACCGCCTTGTTCTGACTAACGACTCATGTATTTTCCATCTTTCAAAAATAATTTTTCAAAAATCGCATGAACTTTGCATTACCATGTTTGTATGAATATTTTTGTTTGCAAACTGGCTTTCCTCTAAGGAATTTTCAAACAAATGAGAAACTTGGTCAAGTGATCTTATCAGGGGCAAGTTCCTTTTACATCCTGTCAAAGAATTAGTTCAAGATTTGTTCAAGGCAATATCATCTCAGATTTGGTTTATCCAGAGAATTGTTCAAGACCCAGACTGGGGCAAGCCCTCTGAGGATACAGCAAAACAGTCGATTCCATGAATTAGATAGCTGAAGCAATTATCAGTTCATTTGACCTGGGGCAGTTTACTTGCATAATCCCTAAGCAGTTATTCATCATTCCTACAGTGACTATCAACTTGATACAGTTTAACAGAATGACAGTGATCTCCGTGTTGAGGAATCAGTCCTTCAGTTTTGTCATCTCACCGAAAGAGTCGAGCCTTGTCGTCAATGTCTGCATTTGCATTTGATCATATCTCATAGCATAATTCCTATACATGTGCATATCTTGGGTGCTTTATTCCCCATTTACATTTCTATCTTGGGTGCTTTACTCCCCATTTACATTTCTATCTTGGGTGCTTTATTCCCCATTTACCTCTCTATCTTGGGTGCTTTACTCCCCATTTACATTTCTATCTTGGGTGCTTTACTCCCCATTTACATTTTTATCTTGGGTGCTTTACTCCCCATTTACATTTTTATCTTGGGTGCTTTACTCCCCATTTACATTTTTATCTTGGGTGTTTTACTCCCCATTTACATTTCAATCCTGGGTGCTTTACTCCCCATTTACATGTCTATCTTGGGTGCTTTACTCTCCATTTACCTTCTATCCTTGGGTGTTTTATCCCCCATGTACCTTTATCCCGGGTGTTTTATTCCCCGTTTACCAGATATTCCTGGGTTTACCTAACATCATGGTGTTTTACCCCATTTACTTTTTTTTCCCTGAGGTCGTGTTTTACTCGCGTCTTACCTTATGGGCAAAATTTATTTACTTGGCATCATGGGTGTTTTATCCCCATTTGCGTTTTTCTCCTGAGCTCGTGTTTTACCCGCGTCTTACCTTGCGGACAATTTCTAATTTACTTGGCACCTATCAACAATTCTGTGTCGTGTCTATCCGACGTTCTTCCAGATATGACATGTCTTCTTCCCTAGTGCAATTCCTCGATGGGTCGTCCCCTGTGACGTTGTTTCGTCTGTATCCGTGCATTTGTCATTTTCATCATACGCATCATATCAGATTCATATCATATTTAGCATTATAGTTCGTTTTGTTTTGTCCATATCATTGCATAGCACTGCGTCTAAAGGCAAAATTTTCGGTTATCTGTATTTAAATCCCTCCACCATGATTTCTCGAGTCTCCGTTGCTCAAATCACCCGGTGAAATTATTTAAATAGGGGCAACTGTAATACCCCAAATTTTGCCCTAAGATTTGTCGTCGCATTTCATTGCATTTTTATTGCATTTAATCAATTACTAACAAATTTGTGTAGTCGTTTGACTTTTTGCAGGTAAATATCATATGGCATGCATTTTTTTTTCTAAAAAGTAAAAATGGCACAATTGGCAAGAGGACATGTGTAAGGAGTTGTGAGTGTGAGAGGTTGAGAGTTCGAATCTCACCTTTGTCACTTTTTGTTTTTTATTATATTTACTCTAAATTTTTCTATCTTTCATTAAAAAATAAAGTTTATTTTAATTATTTTAAATTATTTAAATTTTATTTTTTTTTCTTAACTAATTATTTAGTTTGGGCTTTAAAATGGGCTTTAGGGACATTATTGACAATTTGGTGTTAACCCTAATTTGTTCCCTATATATACATGTGTTGCCTTGTTGAAAAAAGAGAATGAAAAAAACCTAAGAGGAGTGAGTGCCGTTTACCGTTATTTCTATTTCTTCATCTATTACTGTTGTTTCTTTTTCTTCATCGTTTACCGTTATTTCTTTTTCCTTCATCTATTACTGTTGTTTCTTTTTCTTCATCTTTACCGTTATTTCTTTTTCTTCATCTATTACCGTTATTTCTTTTTCTTCATCTATTACTGTTACGTTTATATATATAATTTTTAAATTGTTAGAGTTTATATATATATATATATATATATATATATATATATATATATATATATATATATATATATATATATATATATATATATATATATATATATATATATATATATATATATATATATATATATAAGATTAATTTTTGATCGAATTATGTCGATACGATGTTTGCACATTTGTGTGCATGACGCGTGACATTTGTGTTAGTTCGATCTGATTGCGATGATCGCATTTTTGTGTGAGCAATAATACTGTTTTTTTTGCTTAATTTCTTTTTCTTTGCGATAAATTTTGTTTCGTCCGATTTAGATCTGGTTGCGATAAGCGCATTTCTGCGTTAGCAACATTGTTGGGTTATTTGGCACATTTAAAATTCATTATTGCTTTATTATTATTATTATTATTATTATTATTATTAGTATTATTATTAGTATTATTATTATCATTATTTATTATTATTATCATTATTATCATTATTATTACCATTATTATTATTATTGTTATCATTAATTTATTAAAACTTGTTATAATATAAAAATCTGTTTTTTAAAATAAATAACATTAACATCTTTTCCAAATTAATATGAAAACCTATTATTTTTAAGAAAAACTTTTTTTTAGATAAATTTAAAATAATAACTAAAATCTTTTTTTTTAAAATAATAACTAGAACCGTTATTTATTTTATTTTATTATTGTTCAATTCAAATTTCATTATCATATTGTATCTGCTCCTCTCATGTAACCTCGCGAACTTAACAATCGCTCTTTAAATTCTGCCTTTAAATTTCTGCTTGCATGGTTTAAATTATGATATTATCTCTCTGTTTGCATGATTCAATTATCTCACGCGTTTACCATTATTTCTGTCACATTGCACACATCCGAAGGTTAGGTCTAACTGTTTGGCCGTCGCGCCAATAGTCCGTAAAACTTCACACATTCAATTTCAAATCCTCAAAACTACAAACTACAAACCCTAATTTTCACAAATGCCTCGCCGCAGGCCAAATTACAATTTTACCCCTAGCATTAGGTCAAAGAGCCGCCGCGCTCATTTTAGGGTTTCCCGCCGCGAAATCCCTAACCTAACCCTAATTCACTTAACAATTTACAACGTAGATATTGGAGTTTCTACACTCCACGTAAGCGTGTCCTTAAGATGCGTTTATTCCCCTTGAGACCTTGACC
Organism: Lathyrus sativus; assembly: GCA_963859935.3. NCBI lineage: Eukaryota > Viridiplantae > Streptophyta > Magnoliopsida > Fabales > Fabaceae > Lathyrus > Lathyrus sativus. Next base: position 3,558,207 of record OZ012737.1, read on the forward strand.
ACAGTCAAGAAGTCTCTAACCTCCCTTTTGAGGGGAACTACAATTACTCTGATTCCATTCCCGTAAGGATATGTAGGCACAAGATGCGACGTCTTGCCGAGTAAACTTAGAATTAACCCCTAGGTCTTTTTTAATTTTCAATCCTTTGTATATACCCTAAAGCAAAATAATTAATGAAATAAATAAATAAAAAATTAACAAAAGGTTCCCGTAGAGTACTACGGAAATTTAGGGTGCTAATACCTTCCCTAATCTTAACCAACCCCCGAACCTTAGATCTCTCCCCTTTAGGTTTTTCCTTTCTTTAACCTTTCCTTCGGATAAATCAAAGACCGGTTGTAAATGAATTAAGATTCAAGTTAATCAATAGCTTGACATCCAAATTTCACCGCAACAGAAAATGGCGACTTCACTGGGGAGTCCTAACTATTGAGGGTTATCCCTATTTTGTTTATTTTTCTTTATATATTTGTTTTATTATATATTTTGCTCACTTGTATGTATATATTGGGGTACCTTACTTGGAGTTACTGTGTTGTGAGATAAGTCCTACACCCGGACTTGAGCGACCTTATGATAGGATGGCTGATATATTCGATGAGGCTTATAGGGAGTGAGTCCCGACTAAGCTAAATCGAGAATCACCGCTCAGTTGAGACACTTTCGAAAATGGTTCGGTTGATCGAGTGTAGTCGTGAAAACTTTTACCGTTATCGATTGGAGTCTGTGATACTGGGAACCGTAGTACCTTTACACCATCTTGACTTTATATAGGACGTAGTGCGGAAACTATATGGGACTAGTCCTACAATGGTTGCTACGCGATGCTACACTTAAAAGAGGTTCTCTTGAGAATATTATTGACCCTCGAGTTAGTCGGGAAGTCGATAATATTCGAAAGATGGATTGATGACTTTGGGCACTGATTTAGAACCCTTGTTCTGCAGGTACAATCAACCTATAGTACATACCTCTTTGGGAAGGGTAGACCTTAACTCCATACACTGTCCTCTAACTTAGGACCTTTTGTTTGCTTATGTGCATTTGTGCTTCGCATCCATAAAGCATCATATCATTTCTAGTTTCAAGGAATTCAACAGTCCTTTGCAAATTCGAAAAGCCTTACATTTTAAAGTCTAAAATTTTTTCCAACTTTCTTAAAAAGCAATATTCGCAATCGACCGTTGAAATTCTTGAGACCATTGCATGGCATTAGCATCACATTTTTGCATTGCATTTATCCCCCAGTTTCTCCTTCTTGGTCCTATCGTCTTCTAGTGTACCTTTGAGTCGTCAAGCTGATTCCTCGACACAGATATCAGACCAGAAACGGAACAGGAGTCACTTTGATCCTATTCTCATGACTTACACAGAGCTATATCCTTACTTAGTCCGGCAAGGACTGATTACTACAAAGGCTTTACCACCTCCTCTTAATCCTCCGGCTGGATTTAGGGCTGATTTCCATTGTGCTTCCCATGAGGGTGCCCCAGGCCATGACTTGGAGCATTGTTTTGCATTGAAGGCTAGAGTATGTGAATTGGTTAGAACGGGAATACTTGATTTTACGGATAGTCGTCCGAGCGTTCAGACAGATCCCTTGCTAACACATCAGAATTGAAGCTTTGTCATTGGGCCTTTTTTTTTCTCGTTGTTTGCATTTTCCTTATTTTGTTTAAGTTGTTTGCTTTCAATTATGTTTGTACTTTCATTAATGAAATAAGCATTGCGACTTTTGATTCAATTCATTTCCGTCCATTTATTTGCATCTTTATGCTTTATTTTTCAAATGTTTACTTCTTGTCCAAAATTTTGATATGCTAAGATCGGAGGGAGGATGACGAAAATGTTATACCCATAACTGCTGTCAGTATGCTTTCAATTAAACCTTGTTGACGATGTAAGGCATTGTTTCAATTCCCAAACACTGGAGAAATAAGGAAGTTAATCCCTCGTCGCCCCCTTCGGGCCTAGAAGTTGGAGTTTCTTTCGTTACAAAAACCCACAATTTTAACCTTGGGATGGGTAGTTCTCAGTTAACTTGGTTGTGTGTTCATACGATACACCTTTCATTAACAAATTTTCCTTCGCACACGTCAAACAAGTGTCGAAGATGTTTTCTAATCAAAAGGTCGATGATGGTTCACCGTAATCATTAAAATCAAACAGTCACTTTCCTTCACACAAAAAAATAATATAAAAAAATCAAAAGAAGCCCGCTAAGTCAAAACCTATGAAGGAAACTTAGGCAAAACTGGGGCATCCCGCTGACTGTAAACTCTAAAATAAACAGTTCAGGCAAAATTTAGGGATAACACAAAGAGATTTTTAAATCCTTATCTTGAAAATCCTCAATGTCAAAACAATCAAATGTTATAGGGGAGTAGTGGCTGCCTTTTCATAGGTCCCTTTGACTTCTGAATCATCACTGCGACGATCAATGAAATCCCTAACTTATGGGAACCTGAATGCATAGTATGAGTTAACTGAGCATAGGATTGAAGATCATCACGTAGATTGGGTGGGTACAAATAACTTTTGAGCCTTTATCTTTTGTTTCATAAACCGTGAACCAGGCCACGTTACAACCCTCAAAAGACCTAACTGAAACAGGGTTATTTTGAAAGTATACTACAACAAGGTTGTGTAACCTGACTCCAAAAGATCCTTCCGAATCATTTATTTTGGCAATAAACTTTTATTTTAAACTTTAAGTGTCTTGAACCGCCTTGTTCTGACTAACGACTCATGTATTTTCCATCTTTCAAAAATAATTTTTCAAAAATCGCATGAACTTTGCATTACCATGTTTGTATGAATATTTTTGTTTGCAAACTGGCTTTCCTCTAAGGAATTTTCAAACAAATGAGAAACTTGGTCAAGTGATCTTATCAGGGGCAAGTTCCTTTTACATCCTGTCAAAGAATTAGTTCAAGATTTGTTCAAGGCAATATCTTCTCAGATTTGGTTTATCCAGAGAATTGTTCAAGACCCAGACTGGGGCAAGCCCTCTGAGGATACAGCAAAACAGTCGATTCCATGAATTAGACAGCTGAAGCAATTATCAGTTCATTTGACCTGGGGCAGTTTACTTGCATAATCCCTAAGCAGTTATTCATCATTCCTACAGTGACTATCAACTTGATACAGTTTAACAGAATGACAGTGATCTCCGTGTTGAGGAATCAGTCCTCCAGTTTTGTCATCTCACCGAAAGAGTCGAGCCTTGTTGTCGATGTCTGCATTTGCATTTGATCATATCTCATAGCATAATTCCTATACATGTGCATATCTTGGGTGCTTTATTCCCCATTTACATTTCTATCTTGGGTGCTTTACTCCCCATTTACATTTCTATCTTGGGTGCTTTATTCCCCATTTACCTCTCTATCTTGGGTGCTTTACTCCCCATTTACATTTCTATCTTGGGTGCTTTACTCCCCATTTACATTTTTATCTTGGGTGCTTTACTCCCCATTTACATTTTTATCTTGGGTGCTTTACTCCCCATTTACATTTTTATCTTGGGTGCTTTACTCCCCATTTACATTTCTATCCTGGGTGCTTTACTCCCCATTTACATGTCTATCTTGGGTGCTTTACTCCCCATTTACCTTCTATCCTTGGGTGTTTTATCCCCCATGTACCTTTATCCCGGGTGTTTTATTCCCTGTTTACCAGATATTCCTGGGTTTACCTAACATCATGGTGTTTTACCCCATTTACTTTTTTTCCCCCTGAGGTCGTGTTTTACTCGCGTCTTACCTTGTGGGCAAAATTTATTTACTTGGCATCATGGGTGTTTTATCCCCATTTGCGTTTTTCTCCTGAGCTCGCGTTTTACCCGCGTCTTACCTTGCGGACAATTTCTAATTTACTTGGCACCTATCAACAATTCTGTGTCGTGTCTATCCGACGTTCTTCCAGATATGACATGTCTTCTTCCCTAGTGCAATTCCTCGATGGGTCGTCCCCTGTGACGTTGTTTCGTCTGTATCCGTGCATTTGTCATTTTCATCATACGCATCATATCAGATTCATATCATATTTAGCATTATAGTTCGTTTTGTTTTGTCCATATCATTGCATAGCACTGCGTCTAAAGGCAAAATTTTCGGTTATCTGTATTTAAATCCCTCCACCATGATTTCTCGAGTCTCCGTTGCTCAAATCACCCGGTGAAATTATTTAAATAGGGGCAACTGTAATACCCAAATTTTTCCCTAAGATTTGTCGTCGCATTTCATTGCATTTTTATTGCATTTAATCAATTACTAACCAATTTGTGTAGTCGTTTGACTTTTTGCAGGTAAATATCATATGGCATGCATTTTTTTTTCTAAAAAGTAAAAATGGCACAATTGGCAAGAGGACATGTGTAAGGAGTTGTGAGTGTGAGAGGTTGAGAGTTCGAATCTCACCTTTGTCACTTTTTGTTTTTTATTATTTTTACTCTAAATTTTTCTATCTTTCATTAAAAAATAAAGTTTATTTTAATTATTTCAAATTATTTAAATTTTATTTTTTTTTCTTAACTAATTATTTAGTTTGGGCTTTAAAATGGGCTTTAGGGACATTATTGACAATTTGGTGTTAACCCTAATTTGTTCCCTATATATGCATGTGTTGCCTTGTTGAAAAAAGAGAATGAAAAAAACCTAAGAGGAGTGAGTGCCGTTTACCGTTATTTCTATTTCTTCATCTATTACTGTTGTTTCTTTTTCTTCATCGTTTACCGTTATTTCTTTTTCCTTCATCTATTACTGTTGTTTCTTTTTCTTCATCTTTACCGTTATTTCTTTTTCTTCATCTATTACCGTTATTTCTTTTTCTTCATCTATTACTGTTACGTTTATATATATATAATTTTTAAATTGTTAGAGTTTATATATATATATATATATATATATATATATATATATATATATATATATATATATATATATATATATATATATATATATATATATATATATATATATATATATATATATATATATATATATATATATATATATATATATATATATATATATATATATATATATATATATATATATATATATATATATATATATATATATATATATATATATATATATATATATATATATATATATATATATATATATATATATATATATATATATATATATATATATATATATATATATATATATATATATATATATATATATATATATATATATATATATATATATATATATATATATATATATATATATATATATATATATATATATATATATATATATATATATATATATATATATATATATATATATATATATATATATATATAAGATTAATTTTTGATCGAATTATGTCGATACGATGTTTGCACATTTGTGTGCATGACGCGTGACATTTGTGTTAGTTCGATCTGATTGCGATGATCGCATTTTTGTGTGAGCAATAATACTGTTTTTTTTGCTTAATTTCTTTTTCTTTGCGATAAATTTTGTTTCGTCCGATTTAGATCTGGTTGCGATGAGCGCATTTCTGCGTTAGCAACATTGTTGGGTTATTTGGCACATTTAAAATTCATTATTGCTTTATTATTATTATTATTATTATTATTATTATTATTATTATTATTATTATTATTATTATTATTATTATTATTATTATTATTATTATTATTATTATTAGTATTAGTATTATTATTATCATTATTTATTATTATTATCATTATTATCATTATTATTACCATTATTATTATTATTGTTATCATTAATTTATTAAAACTTGTTATAATATAAAAATCTGTTTTTTAAAATAAATAGCATTAACCTCTTTTCCAAATTAATATGAAAACCTATTATTTTTAAGAAAAATTTTTTTTTAGATAAATTTAAAATAATAACTAAAATCTTTTTTTTAAAATAATAACTAGAACCGTTATTTATTTTATTTTATTATTGTTCAATTCAAATTTCATTATCATATTGTATCTGCTCCTCTCATGTAACCTCGCGAACTTAACAATCGCTCTTTAAATTCTGCCTTTAAATTTCTGCTTGCATGGTTTAAATTATGACATTATCTCTCTGTTTGCATGATTCAATTATCTCACGCGTTTACCATTATTTCTGTCACATTGCACACATCCGAAGGTTAGGTCTAACTGTTTGGCCGCCGCGCCAATAGTCCGTAAAACTTCACACATTCAATTTCAAATCCTCAAAACTACAAACTACAAACCCTAATTTTCACAAATGCCTCGCCGCAGGCCAAATTACAATTTTACCCCTAGCATTAGGTTAAAGAGCCGCCGCGCTCATTTTAGGGTTTCCCGCCGCGGAATCCCTAACCTAACCCTAATTCACTTAACAATTTACAACGTAGATATTGGAGTTTCTACACTCCACGTAAGCGTGTCCTTAAGATGCGTTTATTCCCCTTGAGACCTTGACCACAGTCAAGAAGTCTCTAACCTCCCTTTTGAGGGGAACTACAATTACTCTGATTCCATTCCCGTAAGGATATGTAGGCACAAGATGCGACGTCTTGCCGAGTAAACTTAGAATTAACCCCTAGGTCTTTTTTAATTTTCAATCCTTTGTATATACCCTAAAGCAAAATAATTAATGAAATAAATAAAAAAAAATAAACAAAAGGTTCCCGTAGAGTACTACGGAAGTTTAGGGTGCTAATACCTTCCCTAATCTTAACCAACCCCCGAACCTTAGATCTCTCCCCTTTAGGTTTTTCCTTTCTTTAACCTTTCCTTCGGATAAATCAAAGACCGGTTGTAAATGAATTAAGATTCAAGTTAATCAATAGCTTGACATCCAAATTTCACCGCAACAATGATCATATGTGGTCATGACTTTGCCCAAAAAAGTTCCAAGTGCACGATTTGTTTATGTTGAGTTTACATTGGATCAAATAATTCAAAGCCTCGTTGTAATATTGATTCTGATTGTCTAAATATGGAATCACGTCTTTATTCACCCTTGGGTGAAGATTCAAGATTGTGGATGTTTCTGGGAGTTAATTTGAAACATTGTTCAGTAATTTCAAAGGGGGATTCTAGCTTCAATGTAAGGGTGGCATCAACATTGAAATTCAAATTTTATCAAACATGATTCATTTTGGTTCAGGATTAAGGAAAATGATTTCAAGGGTGAGTGTATTTGCAACTTGCATTCAAGATTCACAATCTAAATTTGTCGCAAGCAGAGATCAATTAATCACACATCAATGTTGTAAGGATTGGTTTCAAGCCACAAATTTTCATGATTTATCTTAAGTTATTACAAATGTGTGACAAATTTGATTAGAGAATCACGTAAGGCATTCCCAAAATTGGATTAAAGAATCATGTGAAGCATACTGGTGCCTATTGGGCCAAGCGTTTTGGCAAAGCAAATGGTGTACATCTGTTGTACGTTTCACGTATGATGGTGGTAGCTATGATGCTACGTTTCAGTTCCTGATCAGTACGGCAATTCTAGTATTAAAAACAATATTAGCTTTTGGCTCCACTTCATCCAAACATTCCATAAAAGGCAATAATTAATATTACAGTGATGTTTGTTTTAAGATTAAGGTTCTAAGACCTTACAAACAAGAGAAAATGTTAACTATAGTCTAGAATCTGTCAAGGATTACAAAAGTGATAAGAGCTGAAACAAACCAATTCCTGTTGAAGAATCCCATGGAGACGAGTCATCATCGATATCCGACCTTGGCGAAAGGGTCGATTTTCATCACAAAAGGGCGGACGATATCTCAATGCTATGATAGCAGCAGCATGGTCTGCCATAACAAGACACTCAGACCACCCAGCCCTCGCATAACCGCGCGCAGAATTTTGCGAAACATGTTGTACTGTCGTCACGTACGGGGTATTACAATGACTAATTTTCATGACAGTATAGGTCCAGCCAACTTCACTCTCACAACCTGCAATAAAAGATAACAGCAAACACAGCTATGAAGAAAAAAGAGAAAACCGATACATAAAGAAAAAAAGAGAAATGGAGTTTGGAAGGCACATAAGAAAGGCTGTTACCAAACGCATTCTATGGAAGAAGCTGATATTCTAAGTGACCGCATAGGAATCATGGTAAAAGGAAAGCTCCGATGCATTGGCACCTCAATTAGATTGAAGTCGCGCTTTGGCACTGGTTTTATTACAAATATTAGTTTCTATGGAAACAATAATGAAAATAGTCCTGTAAATGGTGATGCAGTATCAACAAGAAGACATCATGAGGCTGTGAAGCAATTCTTCAAGAATGTGAGATGAATAATTGTGATGATTTATAATCTTTTCATGACAGACAAGAATTTTTTTTACCTGTTAAATATTTTGGCAGCGTTTAGATGTAGTGCCAAAAGAGGAGAACAACAACTTTCTAACTTATGTGATTCCTCATGAAAGAGAGACACTCCTGACAACCTTTATTGATTTTTTCTAGTTGCTATGGTTATGCTGATTATGTGAACATCTGAATCATGCTACTACACTCCAAACTGAAACCTGCTACACTCAACAGCTACACCGGTTCAGACTTTTCTCCAAAAGTCCGCGCCTTCCACTCAGAATAATGCAATTCCAATAATGTTTAATTCATGTACCGGAATAATGGGGAAAGCTATCGTTAGTGCAGCAGAAGCTGCTGGACTGAACGTTGTGCCAGTATCGTTTGGGGTTGAAGAGGAATCAGGATGAACTTTTGAGATCGGTGGAAGGGAGTTTTCTTGTGAATGGTCCTTCTGATAGAGAAGGTTGTCTTCAATCTGTTCTCGATATATATCCAAATTTGATTGTTGTGGACTACACCGTACCAAATGCAGTCAATGGCAATGCAGAGTTATACAGTAAGGTCGGAGTGCCCTTTGTGATAGGAATCACCGGTGGAGATAGGGATTTGCTGCATAAGACAGTTGAAGATGCAAAGAATTATGCTATCATATCCCCGCAAATGGGAAAGCAGGTCGTTGCTTTTCTTGCAGCTATGGAAATTATGGTGGAGCAATTTCTTGGAGCCTTTTCTGGGTATTCCTTACATGTATTAGAGTCTCATCAAGCAAACAAAGTTGACGCATCTGGAACTGCCAAGGCTGTGATATCTTGCTTCGATACACTGGGGGCGTCTTTCGATATGGATCAGATACAATTGATCAGGGACCCTAAGTAACAAGTTAAAATGGTGGGAGTTCCAGAGGAGTATTTGTCTGGTCATGCCTTTCACATGTATCATTTGGAGTCACCAGACAAAACAGTTTCATTTGAATTTCAACATAATGTCTGTGGTAGATCAATATACGCTGAGGGAACTGTTGATGCTGTACTATTTCTTGCTAAGAAGATTGAACCAAAGAATATCGGCTTTCAACACACACCAGCCTCGCACCAGTCTGCATTCAAAACTGTTTCGGAATTTTCTCGCGCGCCATGATACGACCTGTAAACAATAGCATGTGGATTATGTATGTAAGGCAAAGATTAAAATGCAATGAGAAATGGACAAACTCGCATAATACTTGGCGTACTGACTTGTTGTTGCCGTATGATACTCCGTTTGTATGCCATGAAAGATGATCATCTAAACTCTCGGAAAGAGTATGCAAAATGTTTGAAGCTCAGGACAAATTATCATATTGGTTGGATTTGTCTCAAACTTAGGGAATGCCAATATGAACTGCAGATCGATTTAAATGCCATAGACGTGAGTTTCGAAGAATGCATTAAAAGGGATGGAAATTCGCGGGATATGTGGATGGCTTTGTATAACTTAGCGATAGGTTTGAATTTGTTGCTGAAGGGGATTTGGTCTCAGCTGAGGAGTTTGTGGCACAGGCTTGTTCATTAGCAGGCTTTGGAAGCTGCCTTTTCCTATGTCACGGTGCCATCTGTATGGAGCTTGTCAGACAGCATAATGAACTTAACTTCACCTAAATTTTCACACCAACATCAAAATGATAAGCGCTCTAGACTTATACCATGTCCTCACAGCTGTAGTACCTCTCTATGTAGCAATGATTCTTACCTACGGTTCGGTAAAATGGTGGAAAATCTTCACACCAGATCAATGTTCAGGAATAAACCGTTTTGAATGGCATACTTCTCAGCAAACTTTGCTACGACCTCCATGTTGATGATAGGGTTGGTGTTCTGATTAGAGGATAATGATGTCATTCCTGGAGGGAAGCTTGAGACAATAATAGAAGCCCTGCAAATGAATTTTGAATATGCAGAATCAGAGCAATACAAATTCAATCAACTCAATCAAAAACCCAATTAGGTCACGTTTTACCATATTATTTACTTAAGTCAGAATTTTAAGTATACATCTTATTTCTAATCATACAGCAGAATAATGAGAAATGGGGGACCACATGTTTAGACCCACAAAAATGCCAAGTATAGAGCAGTAGCAAGCAATTGCAGTACCACAGTCCTAACACAAGAATAGGAATAAGACAAATTAGTAGCAGACCAAACCTAAACCCTAAGGTACAGGGGATTTCAGAGATGCAAGAGTTTGGTCTGCTAAACCTAATTGGTCTCAATATAAGGGCTTCATTTTGGGGAGGAAAAAAAACCCTACCAGCCGCTAACCCTTCTCCCTCCTTCACCAACATCAACTATCCTCAAACCTCTGTTCAGAACTGAAAACAATCTCCACCTTCAGCAAGTTCTTTTACTCTAACTCACTGCACTAACTTCATCTTCACCTACTTCCCTATTCAACTGTCATAAAACAAACCACAACAGTCAACCATCATAACACGAAAACACACATAAAGAACTGAAAAAGGAGAGATTGAAGACTAAGCTTATCTGCTTTCGGTATTGACAATCTGGAGGTATCGGTTCAACAAGAAGCTTTGCATCATCCAAACTCCTCATCACTAGCGCGAGAACCTGTCGGATTCGCTCCAGCTCTGTAAGTATTCTATTGAATTTTCTGTTTTCATAATCTTAAATCATTGTCACTTTGTTTTCTGATGGCGAGCCGTCGAGAGAGAGGCAGTGGTTTGTTGCGGATAAAGGAGACAACCCTAGCCGCTAACGAACCTCACCAGCTACACTCCCCTCTCAACGACAACCTGAACAGGAACCTCCAAACATGGTAAGCCCAGAACAAACCCAGATTTCCACCTTCTTCAAAACGAAAACCCGATACCCATTTCATCCGATAAACCCTTGAAGAAAACCTCACCATCTTCTCGCCGTAAAACTCAACCCCTCATCTCCATTAACATCGACCCAACGTAAAACCATTTTGAAGCCATAAATTCATCTTCCTGAAACACCAACCGAAACCCCATCGCAACAACAGAAAACCAAGCTCCATCGTCAACCTCACAACCTATCCGCCGAGTCCTACAAACCCACTAAACCATCTCAACCCAATTCCAAACCGAAAACCATCACTGAACTAACGCCACCTTCCTCCAAAAAATCATCCTCACCAAAACTCAAATCACAAACTCCACCCATTTCTTCCCTCAATCAGAACGTCCCACATGAATATTGAACTCGAAACCCATTGCTCGAAGGTTTGGATTTCACGATAAAGTGAAGAATGGAGTAGACAAGGAATTAGTGTTCTTCGGTCATCTCTGTTGTGTGTTGTGTGGGTTCGCAGAAGGACCAAGAGAGATTGTTGTTTGACAGTTTGATCCATTTTTTTGTTGTTTATCCCATTGTATCTGTTTTTTTTTACGGGCTGGAGGTTTGATGAGATGATGGGCTTTAAACAGCCCAAATGACTTTCATTTATCTTATTTACACCTTTGTCTTTTGCAAACCCCCACCAGATTCCTTTAGTGTGTGTGTTGTGGGCTTTGAGCCCGTTTTCGTCTTGAGATTACACACCGCCCTTTTTTTTCATAAAACCCTCTGTCTTTGTTTTTTTTTAAATATATTTTATTTATGTTTTATATATTATATTTTTAGAACTTGGTGTATATATATATATATATATTATAGTTAGTTTTTTTTTCATTAAGATTTATATATAAATTTTTATTTTCTAAATCTTTTAATATTAATTTCTTTAGAGTTTTTCTATATATATTATATTTAGGAGTTTTTTTAGACTATTTTGATTTATATTCCCTATTTTTCAGAGTTATTTCATTTCTCTTTTATTATTGGACATTTTGTCCCATTTTCATTCTGTTTCGGTCGATGACGAAAGTTCCATAAATCGATTACTAAATCAATATATTGATAAGTATCGTTGGATCTGAGACCACCTCTTTTTCTATCCTCACTTCTTGTCCCAACTCGATTCAAAAGTATTGACAAACCATCTTCAATATCCAATTATCTTTGTATTGAATTAAATAGAGGGGATTAAGTGTAGACTTTCTTCCTCTCCGAGTGTTGGGATGCCCACTGTAGTAAGGGTGGTTTCGACACTCGTCTTTCAATACGAAGACGCTCCCCATCCATTTTCAAATCTCATCTCCTTAAAATCAATTCTTTGTATTGAATTAAAAAGAGAGGATTGGGTGTAGACCTCTTCTTCTCCGAGCGTTGGGATACCCACTGTAGAGAGGGTGGTTTCGACGCTCGTCTTTCAATACGAGGACGTTTCCCTACCATCTCTCCTAAAACCTCGGTCTCGTACCGAGTCCTTTTTTCAAACCATAATAAATTGATTTCTCTTTGTATCGAATTAAAGAGAGAAGATTGGGTTTAGACCTCTTCTTCTCCGAGTGATGGGATGCCCACTGTAGTGAGGGTGGTCTCGACACTCGTCTTTCGATACGAAGACACGCCTTTATCCACCTCTCTTTCCACAACTCTTTCCCGAAACCTTTCTCACCTAAAACCTCAGTCCTGCACCGAGTGCATTTTCGAACTCTTTTCATAACAAAAACTTGAATGGTCGTGGAGTGGTTAGGCGTAGGCCTTCTCCTATCCCGAGTGCTGACGTTTACCGTAGGGTCCTCTGTCGCAAAGCACTTACCATTCAAAACCAAAAACATATTTAATAAGAGAACGAAGTTCTCTTTGCATTGAATTTAAGAGAGTGGATTAAGTGTAGTCTTCTTCCTCTCCGAGTATTGGGATGCTCACTGTAGTGGGGGTGGTCTCGATACTCGTCTTTCAATACAAAGACGCTATATTCACCACACTTTTTCATAACAAAACTTTGAGATAACAAATTGGGTACTACCCGTAGGGGTTACTATCCGAGGACTTATCTCACCCCTAAAAACAATTCAACCAATCAAATGTGACATCTTGCCTCGTCTGGCGAAAACCTAATCATTTCAAAAAGGATATGTTACGTCTGTTCTACCGCAAACAGGTAACGCTTAAGTCTCCTCACATGCGAGCAGCAAAAAACACCTAAACTGCTAGAATGCGCACGATAGCATCATCCACAAAACATTAACAAACCGTAGGCCGAACTACGGCTGCTCTGATTCTTTACTTCTTTTGAGTAAAGATACGTAGGCACAAGGGCCACAATCCTTGCCAAGCACAATTCCCCCCATATTTGTAGTCCCCCGAACTACGTCGACTCTGACTTTCTCGTATCTATTGAGAATACGTAGGCATAGGACTGCGAAGTCCTACCGAGTCTGTTCTTTCTCATTTTCCCCGTTCTCTCTTTCCTCCTAACTTTCTTGTTTCTAACCCTTCTTTTACCCTGTGGAACACTTCTTATAGCTTAATGTTTAAGCAAATAAATTCACACATTGGCAAACAAAAGGTTCCCATCGAGTACGATGGATGCGAGGGGTGCTAATACCTTCCCCTTGCATAACCGACTTCCGAACCCGTTCTTGGTCGCGAGACCATCTTATCCATTTCTTTCTTAAAGGTTTTCTCGATATTTTCCTTTCCCCTCACGGGATAAATAAAGTTCGGTGGCGACTCTTCTGTCCTATCTTTTTCGCCTCTCCGTCGTTGCATGATGCATTTTTCGAGTAGCGACAACAGCAAAACACAATTTGTTGTCGGCCTCGCTGGCACATTCGCCTGGCAAAACCCCGCAGCGAATACTCGCTAGAACTCGCCCAGCGAAACCCCTGGCGAAGCCAGATAGTGGCTACTGGAAGCACTCGCTGCCCAGTTCGCCTGGCAAAGGCTCGCGCCCTCATTCGCCCAGCGAATTCCTACGATTTCAGAAAAATAATTCTGCTGTTCAGAATTCAGCAGCCCCCACTCTCACCAATTCTCGCCAAAACACCACCGGTAACATCGGCCTGATATCCTTCACATAATCTACCCTACTAAATCCTACATCATCCGATAAAACATCAAATTCTGCCGATTAATCCACTTCCGGCTGAAACGGCAATCCTACTCTGAAACCCTCATTACCTCAAATCATCATCAACCATTGCATGCAAGGATTTCCAACACTCAAACATCAATTAACAACACAATTTATCATGCAATTCATCATCAATCATGGGGTTAGGGAATTCCCCTTCCTACCACATATTTCATGCAACTACCGAAATTAATCGATCATCCCCCCCCCCCCTCGTACCTCAAAATGCAGTTTGATGATGAAGAATCTGCAATCCACAAATTTGATCGTCCACCTCCTGCTCAAGCTTGCTCACTCTTGATCGCTCTTCTCTTCTACCGTTCCTCTTGTGCGTGCTTCTCCTCTTTCCCTTTTCTCCAAATGCCAAACATGCCCTTCATCCCAAATAATCCTCTTTTTAATTCCAAAACTAATATTCTTATTTTCTTTTAATCCAAAATTAATTCCAATAATATTTTTAAATACAATAATATTAATAATAATAGTAACAACACTATTAATCATCATATTATCATTATTATTAATCATATTTTTCTAATATTATGGATCTTAATTTCTCAAACAAATTCCACGCAAGCATGCCGAAAATAAATACATCGAAAAACTCGAATAATTAAACTGGGCGTTACAACTCTCCCCCACTTTAATTATTTTCGTCCTCGAAAATACCTGATGGAAACAATTCTGGATACGCTTCCCGCATCCTGCTTTCCAATTCCCAGGTTACACTGCCTCCTGGAGCACCTCCCCAAGCCACTCTCACTAAAGGTATCTCTTTCCCTCTGATTCGCTTCATCGCGATCCTCGATTCTCAACGGCATCGTCTCCACAGTTAGATTCTCTCTAACTTGAACTTCATCTTTCTGAATCACATGAGACGGATCTGGTACATACTTCCGAAGTTGCGACACATGAAACACGTCATGCGAGTTCGAAAGCTCAGGCGGCAACGCCACTCTATAAGCCACATTACCAATCCTCCGCAAAATCTGATACGGCCCGATAAACTTCGGATCCAACTTCTTGGACTTCAATGCACGTCCTACACCAGTCACTGGATTAACACTCAAAAATACATGATCACCTTCGCTGAATTCCAATTCTTTCCTTCGGTTATCATAATAACTCTTCTGCCTATCCTGCGATGATTTCATCTTCTCATGGATCATCTGCACTATCTCAGTAGTGTGCTGTACCAACTCTGGCCCCAAAATAACATTTCACCTTGCTCGTACCAACACAGAGGAGTCCTGCACCTCCGACCATAAAGAGCTTCAAACGGTGCCATTCCGATACTGGAATGGTAACTGTTGTTGCACGTGAACTCTACCAATGGAAAATGAGTATCCCACGTACCACCTTTCTCCAAAACACAAGCCCGTAACAAATCCTCTAACGTCTGAATAGTCCTCTCTGACTGTCCATCCGTCTGCGAATGATAGGCTGAACTCAGCTTCAACTTGGTACCCAAAGCTTCTTGCAAACTCTTCCAAAATTCTGAAGTGAACCTCGGATCTCTATCCAACGCAATAATCAACGGCACACCATGCAGCTTCACGATCACCAGAATATAGATCTCTGCCAGCTTCTCCAACGAAAAATTGATACTAATCGGCACAAAATGTGCAGTCTTCGTAAGACGATCTACAATTACCCAAATCGCATCAAATCCTCTCGCCGTATTCGGAAATCCTATAACAAAATCCATGGCGATACAGTCCCATTTCCAAACCGGAATCTCTAACGGTTGCATCATCCCAGAAGGTCTCTGATGCTCCACTTTCGATTTCTGACATATCAAACAAGCATAAACAAAAAGAGTGATATCTCTTTTCATTCCTGACCACCAAAATAACTTTTTCAAATCCTAATACATCTTCGTAGCTCTTGGATGAACACTCAGGCTACTATGATGTCCTTCGTCCAAATTGATTTCTTAAGCTCGTCATTATCCGGCATACAAATTCTGCTCTGAAACCTCAACACACCAACACCATCCAACTTGAAATCACTACCGAAGTCACCTTCGGCTCCTCGCATCACATCCACAAGTTTCACAACCAACTTCTGGTGTTCTCTAATCATATCCAAGAAATCATTCTTCACTTGCAATTTACCCAACATCACACCATCTGCCGTAAACTCACACACCATGCTCAAATCCCGGAACTACTCAATAAGCTCCATCTTTGTCACCATCAAAGCTGACATATGAATTGCTTTCCTGCTCAAGGCATCCGCAACAACATTTGCTTTTCCTGGGTGATAACTCAAACTAAAATCATTATCTTTCAGGAACTCCAACCACCTTCTCTGCCTCATATTCAATTCTTTATGATCAAACAGATACCTCAAGCTCTTGTGATCACTGAACACCTCAAACCTCGAACCATACAAATAGTGTCTCCAGATCTTCAACACAAAAACCACCGCAGCCAATTCAAGGTCATGAGTAGGATAATTCCGCTCATGTACCCTCAATTGTCGCGAAGCATAAGCTACCACCTTCCCATTTTGCATAAGAACTCCGCCTAATCCCATCTTAGACGCATCACATTACACCACAAAAGGCTCACTCGGATTCGGTAACACCAACACCGGCGCTAAAGTCAATCTCTTTTTCAGCTCTTCAAAACTCTCTTCACAAGCAGCATCCCACACAAATACTTGGTCTTTCCTCGTCAACTGAGTCAATGGTAATGCCAATCTAGAAAATCCTTCAATAAATCTTCGGTAATACCCTGTTAAACCCATAAAGCTTCTAACCTCAGTTACCGTCTTCGGCGGTTCCCACTGTAACACCGCACTCACCTTTGATGGGTCTACCGAAACACCATCACCAGAAATAACATGCCCCAAGAAACTCACCATCTTCAACCAGAACTCACACTTTGATAACTTAGCAAACAACTTGTTATCCTTTAACACTTGCAAGGCAATCCTCAAATGTTCTGCATGCTCTTCCTCAGACTTAGAATAAATCAGTATATCATCAATGAACACGACAATAAACTGATCCAAATAAGAATGGAAGATACGGTTCATATACTCCATGAACACTCCTGGCGCATTAGACACTCCGAAAGGCATTACTGCATACTCGTAATGTCCATTTCGAGTCCTAAACGCCGTCTTCTGAATATCACCTTCTCTCACTCTGATCTGATGATAACCCGACCTCAAGTCAATCTTACTAAACACACGAGCTCCCACCAACTGATTCATCAAATCATCAATCCTTGGAAGAGGATATTTATTCTTGATGGTCACTTTATTCAACTGACGGTAATCGATGCACAACCACATGCTACCATCTTTCTTCTTCACTAACAACACTGGAGCTCCCCACGGCGACACACTTGGCCTGATAAACTTTCTATCCAACAACTCTCCAATCTGAGACTTCAACTCGGCCAACTCCGTTGCCGACATCCTGTACGGCACCATAGAAATAGGCCTCGTACCAGGAACAAGGTCAATGCTAAACTCAATTTCTCTCTTCGGAGGCAACTCTGTAATATCATCAAGGAACACCTCCGGAAACTCATTCACCACGGCTAACTCATCCAACAACGTCCTGCTGTCAACCGACAATGATGCAAATAAAGCAAACACCTTAGCTTCATCTGCCAACAAAGTTATCAATTCCTTACTAGATAAGGAATCTACCAAAGCTTCCTCTTCTGGAGTCAGAAACAATAACACCTTCCGATAACAATCGATGTAAACTCGGTTTAACTCCAACCAGTTTATACCCAGAATAACATCCAAACTGCCAAGTGGTAAACAAATCAGATCCACTCCGAAATCTCGGCCAAAAATAGTCAGTGGACACTTCAAACACACTAACGAAGTAGTCACTGAACTAATCGAGGGAGTTTCAATAGTCATCCGCCGCTCAAGAGTAGACGGTACCAAACCTAACCTCTTCATACAATCAACAGAGATAAACGAGTGGGTCGCACCCGTATCAATCATAGCAGTCAAAGGAACATTATTGATAAAACAAGTATATTTGATCGAACGCTCCTCGTCCGCCGACTGAGTCCCCACCACAGCAAACACTTTACCGCTGACCTGAGGCGCTTGAGCCCTCCTCGGTTTCTCACAATGAGTACTAATATGACCTTTCTCACCGCAATTATAACAAGTAGGCATATTAGTCCTGCAATCCGCCATCACATGGCCCGGCTTCCCACACTTAAAGCACCTTTTCACTTTATGAGGACAATCGCTAACACGATGCTCCACAACGCAACACCGATGACATTTCAAATACATCGATGTTTTCCTCTCTCTGAACTTCTTATCAACAATAGCCTTCTGCTTTCCCTTATCAGTCGGCACGCTGTAAGGTGTACCACCGAATCTTTGCTTACCCTTACGGTCATTCACCGTCGTATAGTGTGCAATCCTTGCTCGGTTGTCATTATCATAAATTCGACTTCTACTCACCAACTCAGGATAACTCCTAATCTTCTGACAAGCTATTCCCATCTTGATCTCCGGTTGTAACCCATTCTCAAACTTCAGACACTTAGAAGTCATGGCCTCTTCAGTATTGTAATGGGGACAATACTGTGCCAACTCTTCAAATCTAGCCGCATACTCGGCCACCGACATATTGCCCTGCTTCAGCTCTATAAATTCAACCTCTTTAGCACTCCTGATATCCTCCGAAAAATACTTTTCCAGAAAACCCGTTCGAACCACCTCCCAAGTGATCGGGGTTCCCGAAGCCTCCAACCTCTGGCGATAGTTGTCCCACCAAGCCACGACTTCACCCTCCAACATGTGAGTATCGAACCTCACCTTCTCTCATCACTGCACCCTATGGTTCTGAAGATCATCTCTATCGCCTTCAACCACTTCTGTGTAGCTGAGTTGAGTCGGTACACACACACACACATCATCATATACATCAAGTCGCCCATCTGCCGAAAGTACACAAAATATAATCTTCAAATCTCAACACAATAAGATACACCACAGGGGCACACAAAACATCAAATAAACAAAACACTCCCAAAAGCCCCGGTGTTACGTATCAGAGTATCCCTACGAATCGCCACAATCCAAGCTAGCTAAGCACCTGGATTGTATGTACTTCCGAAGAAGCACAGACCACAACAATAACAAGGGGTGAGAAATCACGATCAAAATATAATGGTAATAATGTACATGAAATAAAAGGTGGAAACATATAAACATCATTTCATATACATCAAATCCAGACCTACTGTCCCATGCCAAAACAGCACACATCACAATGCAACACATGCAACTTGACACAATGATATGTGGTACCGACTCAACTCAGGATATATCACATACACTCCATATGAGAAACGATCTATCCCTACCACGCTCCTCCTGAGCCCATATAATCAAATCTCAGGATAGATCGCATACACTCCATCTGAGCAACGATCTATCCCTACCAACGCTCCCCACTTGGAGCACAGGTGAATCACAAACGCCCCATCTGAGCAACGATTCAACTCCCGTCCATGCTCCCTATTTGGAGCACGGGTGAATCACAAACGCCCCATATGAGCCATGATTCCATCCCATCCACATGTTATGCAGACACCATGCACAACAACACAAGCATTCACGGCACACACGATCCTACTGATCCATTTCATTATATATCACATACACATCAAGCACACAAGGTGCATACGATCCTACTGATCCATTTCATTATATATCACATACATATCAAGCACACAAGGTGCATACGATCCTACTGATCACAATTTATCCTGTATCACATATGTCTCACCCATCACCACAGTTATACATCATAACATACACCAACTCAAATATCATAATCACATGGATATCACGGAATTCACGTTCTGACACCACACATACGCTCACCTCAGCTCACTAACAAGCTCATCATCAAACACGACCAACAAGGGTCCAAAACCACAACGAAATCAAATCGGAACAACAGCAAAACACAAACTGTTGTTGGCCTCGCTGGCACATTCTCCTGGCAAAACCCCGCAGCGAATACTTGCTAGAACTCTCCCAGTGAAACCCCTGGCGAAGCCAGACAGTGGCTACTGGCAGCACTCGCTGCCCAGTTTTCCTGGCGAAGGCTCGCCCCCTCATTCGCCCAGCGAATTCCTACGATTTTAGAAAAATAATTCTGCTGTTCAGAATTCAGCAGCCCCCACTCTCACCAATTCTCGCCAAAACACCACCGGCAACATCGTTCTGATATCCTACACATAATCTACCCGACTAAATCCTACATCATCCGATAAAACATCAAATGCTGCCGATTAATCCACTTCCGGTTGAAACGGCAAGCCTACTCCGAAACCCTCATTACCTCAAATCATCAGCAACCATTGCATGCAAGGATTTCCATCACTCAAACATCAATTAACAACAGAATCAACAACACAATTTATCATGCAATTCATCATCAATCATGGGGTTAGGGAATTCCCCTTCCTACCACATATTTCATGCAACTACCGAAATTAACCGATCATCCCCCCCCTTACCTCAAAATGCAGTTTGATGATGAAGAATCTGCAATCCACAACTTTGATCGTCCACCTCCTGCTCAAGCTTGCTCACTCTTGATCGCTCTTCTCTTCTACCGTTCCTCTTGTGCGTGCTTCTCCTCTTTCCCTTTTCTCCAAATGCCAAACATGCCCTTCATCCCAAATAATCCTCTTTTTAGTTCCAAAACTAATATTCTTATTTTCTTTTAATCCAAAATTAATTCCAATAATATTTTTAAATACAATAATAATAACAATAATATTAATAATAATAGTAACAACATTATTAATCATCATATTATCATTATTATTAATCATATTTTTCTAATATTATGGATCTTAATTTCTCAAACAAATTCCACGCAAGCATGCTGGAAATAAATACATCAAAAAACTCGAATAATTAAAATGGGCGTTACACTCTCCACTTACAATCCTCTAAGTTTGCAATAGCTTTACTCAATCTGTGCTCACTATTATATCTGAGTGATTCTTCCACCGAAATCTTCTCGTCCTTTGCTTTGAGCTGCATCTTCAACTTGGCGATCTGCTATTTTAGTTTGTCCTCGTGCTCCTTGTTGTTAGTGAATGTGGCATTCCATACTGAGTCAAACTTAGAGATCTCCAAGTAAGCCTTGTCCAGATCCTTCTTCTTGGTAGCAAGCACGCTATTGACAATGTTAAAATCCCGGCCTAAGCGTTCTCTGGCGCTAGTCTCCTTCGTCAAGTCTGTACCTAGCTTGTTGACAAGTTCAGTCTGTTTCTTGAAGGCATGAACAACATCAATCTTCTCACTTCAGATTAGGATAATTTCTTTCTCTAATTCTTCATTTTCTTTTCTCAGCTCTTCCTTCTCCAAAAACACCTGATTGTATTTCTGAATGTCTACGGTAGTGGGTTCCTCTATCATGAGTGGATACAGAGGTGCGATTGAAGGAAATGGCATCAAGAACTTTGTAGCTCTATCATGAATCCAGGTCAGGTAAGGGTCATAGGCTCGACTGCTACTCTTCCACAATAAGGCCTTCCCCTTCCTGTGGATGTTATTCCATGCATGCTCAAGTCTGCCTAAAGTCTCACCCTCCAATAAATCGGTGAGATACAAAGATTCATGTATCTCCTCTTCCCTAGGAGGCTCCCTCAGTGCATACCCAAACTGTCTGACCAATAAAGAAGGGTTATAGTTGATGCAACCTTTCCTTCCGACCAAAGGGACATTAGGAAAACCACCACAACTATAAACGATATCTGTACCAAGCAAGTCTCAGTCAAACCAAATAATGTTCTCTGCAGATAGACCCATCAACCTCTCCGACCATTCTGAAGTACTAGCAGTGGCAACAAACGGACCCGTCTTGGGCATATGACTGACGAACCATGCATACAACAGAGGCACACAGTAAGCTACATTCTTTCCTCTTCGTTTCTCATTCTTGTACTGAACAAAATGATAAACATCTCCAAGAAGAGTATGCACTGGATTTTCTGAAGCCAGGATATGAAACGCATCTACATCCATGAAGTCCGGAAGGTTAGGAAGCAAGACAATGCCATATATACAAAGAGTCAGGACGGCGCTAAACATAATCCAACAACCATCCTTAGCGCACTACTGAGCTTTCTCAATCAAGAAAGGAAAAGGAAAACCATATATCCCAAGTCTCTGGATCATCTTCCCATCTAACTCTGAAGCCTCAAGATGCAAAATAGCGGCGAGCTTGGCCAGATCAGGCTTAGCATCAACATGGACAAACAACATCTGATCCAGAATGGGTACCCCTAACAGCTCAGAATATTCCTCTAGGGTAGGAGCCAGGACATAGTCAGGAAAGACGAAGCATCTCAACTGGGCATCATAGAACTTTAGAAGAGCATAGACACCACTAATCTCATATGCAGAGGGCTTATAGACATATCTCAATAACCTCCCATAAGACTTCCTGAAATCTTCCATTACTGCTTTGTCACCCAAGGCAATCAAACTCAACAAAGCACTAACGTCCGGAGCTGGAAACCTGTAGGCCACTGTATTCTTCAAGGGCTCCATAGCAAGATCACTAGAATCGGGAAGGAAATATGCACCTGCAACACAAATACATGTTAATGAAATGCAGATGAAAATTCTAATGCAAATGCAAACAAGGGATCAAGACTGTTGTGATGTTTGTCGAGAAGAACCAGCGCTCCGCCTTAGCAAGAACAAAGTACCGACAGTATGACCCACTGATATCAGGAACACAGATTCACACTTAAAAACCGGGTATTCTGGAAGCCAAGGTTTCCTACACAACCCAATCCCTCTCATAGGTATGGACCTATCCAGTGACAAGGTTCGGCATCCTATGCATTCATCAGCGTCACAGACTTATGATAAATAATGATACGTTCACCATTTCTGGTTTAGCATCATCATCTTACAAAGAGGCCTCACTTAGCTGACTCACATATGATCGGTTCCCAGAGTCGACAATTCTCAAATCCAAAATCCCAACCGATCCTAAGGATCTGAAGGAAAATCATCAAAGAGAATCTCGTCCGAGCGTGAATTTCATGGGGAACTGTATCTGCTAAGCAAACAGGCCCCCCACTAATCTCCACTACTAAAGCTAGGTTCATACTCAATCCTGGGTCTGGCTTATCACTCATCGAAACTTCCTTCCCCTCAGCACATCAATAATGAATCATGCGGAAAGTAAAATACGGAAAGCAAATAAAGATAAAGCACATATTTACACACCCAAAAAATAAACAAACAAGCACTAGGATTGACTCGCATAGAGGATCAGTCTTTCCCCAGCAGAGTCGCCAGTTGTCGCTACTGCGAAAATCGGGGCCGACAATGACAGAAAAGTCGCCACCGTGCATTATTTATCCCAAGAGAAGGAAAGGAAACACTCAGAGAAAACCTAACGAAAAGATGGATAAGATCGGTCATCACAACCAAATCTCGGGTTCGGGAGTCGGTTACGCAAGGGGAAGGTATTAACACCCCTCACGTCCGTCGTACTCGACAGGATCCACACTTGTTGCCTATCTAAAGGGGTGATTGAAACTATCTAACTAAAGGCTCAAGGACAAAAGAAAAATAAGTGACTCGGCAAAGCAATGGTGCTTTGTGCCTACGTATCTCATCTGAAGTGAGAAGTCAGAGTCAACGTAGTTCGGGTAACTACGGGTGAAAGGGGGGAAGGTTACTCGCCAAGATATCGCGTCTTGTGCCTATGTACTTTCATCTGGTATGAAAGATCAGAGCAAACATAGTTTGGGCTAAAAGGGAACACATGTTTGTTCAACTGTTTTTACCCGAGTAGGGTTAACAATCAGTTCTAGCAGTTGGTGTATGCAGCTCGACCATTGGAGACTTAGGCGTTACCATTTGCAATAGAACTAAAAGTTAATGACACTCTTTTTATCTTAAAAGATATTCCTGATTAAGATCCCGAAGGATGAAAAAAGGTTTGAAGTGTTTTTGTGTTTTTTAGAGAAGAAATGTTTTGAATTGGAGTGTTTATAATGCATGTTGTACTAAAGTCTAAAACCTAGGATCGAGTGCGTCGCATATCGTCCTAAGGACGTATACTAAACACTCTAGGCAGTTGAGAGGTGGCCCCTCAATCACCATTTCCCAAGTATAAGGCTCATGGCACAATATCTATTATCTTTATTAAGTGTGTTAAGATGGTATGAAGATGAGAAGAGAAGGGACAAACTAAAGGGGACTAAATCAAACCTAAAGTTGTCATGCAATGGTGGTCCTAAGATTGAGATAAAGGAATGCTACCTAATGTTATCATACATGGTTAAGATCCTAAAGTCTATCATAACCTTTCTTGAACAAGAGAGATTAGAGGTCCTAAGGGAAAGGAGACAAAAGAAACAACAGGAAACAAAATAAACATGCAAGAATGCAAACATGAAATGCAAATGAGGGAGGAAATTGGTGTGGGGCAGTAGTCTCCACAAGCTCATCTGAACCTCATACAACAATATGATAAATGCAAGAGATGAAAGGAACAATAAATGCACCAAAAGAAACACACAAGGGCACCAAGATGGAATGAAATGGCCTAAACCATTCAAACATCAACCACAATGCCACAAAGCAAACAACATGAAAAGAGAAAATAAATGAACCCTAACTCAAAGAGGGGTTATAATAAGAGAAGAAAACAGCAAGGCATTCCCAACTATCATTCAACCAAAGCATCATCATGATTTGTGCAAAAGATGCAACAAAAGTGTCCTCATGGCTCACCATTCAATGTCATGTTTCAAATACCTCCAAAGGAGGGACTAGACAAACCTAAATGGTGTTCCAAAGTCCTTGGGTAGCAAAGGGAAATGAGATAAAAGTGCTCAAAAGAAAAAGCAAGTAAACTACAAGGATATGCAAGAAAATTCCCAAAGGAAAGCAAGCGTGTTTCACAATGAAACCCTAATTGGAAACCCAAAAGTAAACAAATAAATGAACAAGCAAAATACAATATAATCACCTAAAAATGTGCAAACATCATCTTAACATGTTAACAACATGAATCAATAGGCATTGAGAGCTCAAAGGATCCAAAACTGTCATATCCAAGTCAAACTAGGTCAAGATGTATGTATGAACCTTCCTTTAGGGTAACTTGACTTGCAAGTTACTCTAAAAATAGGAAAATGATTCAAAAAATTATCAAATAAAATGCAAGAAGCTCAAAAACATGTTGGCAACCAGAGGGCAAAAGATTGCAATCAAAATCACTTCACAACATCACCATAGAATTTGATTCACAAGGGTGCTCCATTGTGAAGGAGGATTGTTTAGGGTTAAATGAAGTGCATCAAAAGTCAACTCAAAAGTCAACCAATCAGGGGCAAAATGGTCCTCAAAAAGTCATTAACTCATCATTGATTTGAGGATTGAATTTTATTCATTGGATCAAAAGGAAATGAGAGAAATAAAATAAAAACCAAAATATGTCAAGATTTAAGTCAAATAAAACACTTCCAATGATAAATTCCATTTTTAATTGAAAAATAATTAGAAAAAATAAAATAAAAATTTCATAAAATAAAAGACATCTCAAGGAGTCTAAAACATTTTTTTTTTTTTGGAATTTTATCACTCTTGGAAGTATTTTAAAATAATTTAAATCTAAACAGAAATAAAATAAAACAAAAAGAAAATAAAATAAAATAAACAAAGGGCTAGGGGTGCAGATAGCAGCCTAGAAGCGTTGGAAAATGCATGGGCTCACAAAAGGGGGGTGCCAATAGCACGCCCAGCCCATCAGCAAAGAAAAATAAATAAAAACGTGTGGATCCAATGTGATATGGTCAACAGAGGAACATGGTGGAAATCAATCAGGCGCGTTGGCTGAAAAGTAAACAAATCCAAGGCTTCACAGCATGCCATGTCATTTAATGAAATTCCCAGCTGGATTTGGTGTGTGTGGTCAATGCAAGTGTACCGTGGGTCTTAATCGTGACTGTGCAAGCAAACAGTAACGCATCCAAGAGAAAGAAATGAAACACGTGGCTCTGATGAGTTTGAAAAGTGGAGGGAGAACTAGACGGCCGGAACCACTGTTCCGGTCGTCTTCTCCGGCGAAGCTCCACACACCATTCACGGCCAAAAACCCAGGTTCTTCAAAACTCAACCAAAATGAACAAATAAATAGCCAAAATTGATCTCCAGGTTATGTGGATCATGAATCCAACCCCCATTTTCATTGATCAGGCTTTAATAACACGAAATGAAAAGAAATAGAAATGAGCTCAAATGAAAAAAAGTTTGCAAACAGCCGTGAAATCAATCCAGAAACCAACTACACATCAAGAGCTTTGCAAATATATGAAAATGGTGTGATATCAATGCATAAACAGTGAGATATTTTGAAAGAAAGGAAACCTAAAATCAAGATTTCACAGAGGTTGTTGTGTTTGTGAAGCTTGCAATAAACCACCCAGAAACCTTCAATGGACCTCAAGGAATGTTTTGAAATGTTTTTCTTTGATTGAAACTCAGTAAAAAGTGGAAAACGATTTTGACTTTTTTCTCTTTTTATCTCAATCTGTTCTTACTCAGATTCTCACCAAAACTAGTTCTGAAGGCATGTGAACAAAGCTGGGATTAAATATGGTGGATTCTGATTAAAATAATGCCCAATTCTATGCTTTTTAGCCCCAATTGGATTTTCACTTTTCCACTTCATGGTCATTTGAATAGTGCATGAAATTCACCATGCTCAGTTGTAAAAATGACTCAGCTTGCTTGCATTTGAGGTAGGTTGATCAAAGGGCTGAGAATGGCTTCTTGATTTCATCTTATGGCATGTTTTTGATGTGTTACTTAATCTTGAAGAAAGCTTGAAAGGGCCACCAAAATACACTCAAATCTCAAATCCAAAGATGGCATTGTGTTTGAAATGAGTTTGGCACTCAAAATATGCACAAGGTTGGTACAAAATGTTTCCAAGTGATTTTAATTTTATTTTCCTTTTTTAAAGCCTTTTTTATGGAAATTTCATTAGGGATTCTTCAATCCAAGCCAAAAATTTGATGCCTTGATATTTGGTTGAGAAAATGACCCCATTTGGAGCAAGTTTGAAGTTGGAAAGATTTCCATTTGAAGTGTGCAAAGTGGTGAAATGGACCTATAATGAAAATGACCTGTAATCCTGCTTTCCCAAAATACCCCTGCCTTGCCAGCCTCATAACTTGAGTTCTACAAATCAGATGAAGGACTTCTAGTACTCTTTGAAAAGCTAAGCTCATGAGGAAAAACTTTCATGTTCATTAAAAGTTGAGAAGAAACATCCTTCTAGGTCAAAAATGGCTTGGAAGTTGGTTGACTTTTGTTGACCAAAATCACATTCATCTGAAGACCTGTAACTTGTCTACCTCATAACTTGAGTTCTATAAATCCAATCAAGGACTTCTAGTACTCAAAAGAAAGCTAAGAACATGATCTACAAGTTTCATGTTCTATAACTCCTCACACTCTTTCTTCCTGATGAATTGATCTTGAAATGATATCCCATGTATCTTAACACAAAATTAAATGACCATAAAGACTTGGAATTGAGTCTTAATCTCCTTCAATTTCACAGTTGACTTAGGGCTGACCAGATGAAAACCCTAATTGCACCATCTTCAACTGCAGCTCTTCACACTTGGTATAAACATTTGAATGAACTCCACAATGACCTAGAAGGCCTCCAATGAGCTTAAATGATCATCTCCTTCCATAACCATGGGCTTGTGATCCTCATATGACCTTCAAATGGCCTCCTAGATAGGAGGTAAACTATATACACTTATCTGCCTATCCAAAAGGCTTTGACTTGTCTCTGATGATGATAACCCTCCTGTTGACTTGAATACAAACTCTTGATTAGGCTTAGAACCATTGGAAAATTCCTCTTGTCATACACACATTTCTTGATCCCCTATAAAATGCAAAATGCTATGAAATGCAATATGCTAGAACAATGAAATGAAACATAAACCAAGTAAAGAAGAGGTTGGGAAAATTTTGGGGTACAACATACTAACGTGGGTTTGTGTTACAGAAGATCTGATGAATACAGATTAGTTGGATTCTGTGATGCTGACTATGCTGGAGACATAATAGAACGTAAAAGTACTTCTGGAAGCTGTCAGTTTCTGGGAAGTCATCTGGTCTCATGGTTTAGCAAGAAGCAACCCACAATAGCGCTATCAACAATAGAAGCAGAATACATTGCTGCTACTGGTTGTAGCACACAAATGCTCTGGATGAAAAGTCAACTAGAAGATTATCTGATACATGAGAGTAACATTTCTATTTTCTGTGATAATACTTCTGCTATTTGCCTTTCTAAAAACCCTATTTTACATTCTAAGGAAAAGCATATAGAAATTAAGCATCATTTCATCAGAGACTATGTTCAGAAGGGAATTATAAGTTTGAACTTCGTTGATACAGACCATCAATGGGCTGATATCTTCACAAAACCCCTTGCTCAAGATAGGTTTAAATTTATTCTGAAGAATATTAGTATGGATTTTTGTCCAGAATAAAACTATTATTCAGAAGAAAATTTATTCAGATGAAACATGAATAATGTCTATACTCTGAAGTAATTTATCTGATTATTTCTTTTGGTATGTTATTTATTTTATTTTTTGTGAAACTCTGATCTAACAAGTCTCAGAAGATCTGAGTGTTGTTTCACGTTTCTTATTCTAAAGAGATTCAGAGGCACATCAACATCAAACACGTGTCACATGATATCTGAAAAGGTGGAGTGTACTCAATGAGACGCTGTTTTGAGGTACTGTTTGAATTCTCAATTTCTCGTTTTCCTCCCCACGCTTGTCAGTATCATTTAATGATTTTAAATCATTATTATTTTTTATGTGACTTTTTGTTTTAAATTAATTGAATTAAATGTTGAACGCGTGAATGTGTGCCCTAATTTTTGCCTCTATAAATTCCACAACACAACACCTCTCACATTTTTCACTCTCTCTCACACCTTTTATGCATTTTTGTTTGCTTCATTGCTTCTTCCTCTCCTCCAAACCTAAATCCCAAAGAAGAACTCGTTATCTCTCAAGATCAGAAATGGTAACTTCATCTTCAACCTCTCAACAGTTTGAATCTACAATAGCTGTTGTTTCATCTTTTGTAATGGGTCCTACTCCTTTCAAAGAACCTGTAAGAACTCTCCTCACACCTGTTGATCAACTGGAAGTTTTATGTGAGTTCTTGGTTGATTTTGAAAGCATTGTTATGAATGGTTATGATTTGCGTCCAACTGTGTCATCACAAGGTTGGACAAAGTATTTTGATAGACTAATAGGTCCATTTTATCCTTGCTTGGTCAAAGACTTTTGAATTCATGCAAACGTTTTCCCCAAAATCATTGTCTCTTCAGTTCTGGGTAAAGAGATCATTATCACTGAAGATCTGATTCGCAAATTGATAGGATATCAAGAAACAGATGGTGTTACTCATCTGCCAGCAAGTCGTATGGATATGAATGAGGTATACAGTGAAGTCTTCACTTCCGAGGAAGCTTCAAGAAAAATAAAGGATTTGAAGGTTCAATATAAGATCTGGGCTAAGATCTTCTTGGGCTGCATACATCACAGGAAATCTACAAATTCTCCTGACTACATCAACTCTGATCATATGTATTTCATGTATTGTTTGGCTAAAGGTATCAAGGTGGATCTGCCTTACTTACTTTTCACTCATCTGTGGGGACATGTAAAAATGTCCAGAGAATCTGTCAAGGCAAAGCATGAGAAGGTGAGAAATTGGATCCCTATGGGAAGACTAATCTCAGATATTCTGACTGAGAATGGTTTAGTAGGTCATCTGACAGAAGTCAGTATGAAAGAAGAGTTAGCTTCAGTTGTTGGAAAACCTCTGAATGGAAAAAGTCTGCAGAGGATGAGGATAGTGGAAGAACTTACTTCTGCACCAGGTCAGATCAACACTGAAGAAGTAAGCAAGAGAAGAATTCCTTTAGATGATTTTCCTCTCTTCTATTCTAACGAACCAAAGGAAATCATTCTGGCTTACATAGCTGAATGCTTAGCAGATGGAACCCCCTTGCCAGAACATCTGATCCTAAGAGCAGATGAACCTGGACTAGATTTCTATGGGGAGAAACAGAGGAAGAAAACAAAGGTCTCAGAATAAGGATCTTCGAAGCCCAAGAGGAAAGCTTCTGGAGAAGCATCTTCTGCAAAGCCAAAACGCATCAAGAAGCAGAAAGGTAATCCTTCTGCAAGTTTACCTTCTATTTTATAACAAGTAAGAGAAGTACTAACATCTGAACCTCCTCATCCTTATGACCCAATTCCCTCTCCTTCTCCTCCTCACAACTCTGAACCCATTCCATCTGAACCACAAAAATCTCAACCACCCCCTTCTACACCTCAACAACATAAAACTTCTGAACCACAACAACCACAACCATCTGAACACACAACATATGTACCATCCACACCTTCCTTTAACATCCATCAGAAAACTACCCCTGATAAAACCCCAACTTCTGTTCCACAAACATCTGATCAAACCCCTCTGAAAACCAACCTTTTGAACATCCCCATCTGAAAATCAAACATCAGAACCACAACAACTAGAAACCATCCCATATGATCCTGAACCAGTCATTCTTGATCTTCAACCTCTCACGACTGTCTATCAAGTTCCATCTGGATCATCTGAATCTTCTGATTCATCTGATTCCACTGATTCTGATAGATCAGATGTCATCTCATCTCTTCTCAAACCCTTTGTTTCCATCCCATCTGACCCTGATGATGATACTTTCTCATTTGAAACAACCCCATCTGAACCTAAGACTGTTAATACTTCATTTGTCCTCACTCCATCTTCTTCATACCCACCTGTTATCATTATCGCTTCTTTTTTCATACCTTCAACTTCTGCACCCATCAAAACACCTTCATTAGAAGCCTACCTAAAACCCAAACCTAGGCTGGATGTTGGTACTTTGTTTGCTGGTTTTGAAAAAAAAATAAACATGTGGTTATCTACTGTCAAGAAGGAATGTCTTTCAAGTATGAATCCTGATGATTCTGAAGCTATCTGGAAGAGATTCAAAAATAGATTCAATTCTGTTGCTTCAAATCTTCAAGAGATTTTTTCTGATGATGCAAAGGTCAGATTTGCTGAAGCTGTCAGACTCACTCTTTTGAGTGTTAGCAGAAATCCAACCTTGCTTCTGGAAAACACACCTGCAAAGGATGTGTGCCTTCCTTTTGCAGACTTTGTTGCTTCTGAGACTGCTGAACTGTCTAGACCTGAAAAAGTCGTTCCAGAAGTTTCTGCTCCTGGTCCTGAAGAAACTCTTCACTCTGCTCAACCTTCTGACATGATTGTCCAGAATGCTTCTGCATCTTTGGTTATTCACGATGCCTCTGCTTCTGCATCTGCTCCTGAGTCATCTGAAGTGAAGAAAGAAGATGAAGATCTGCATGTTATGTTTGCTTAGCTCAAGGCTAGCAACACTGAGATAAGATCCTGAATGGTAAAGTAGGAAAAGACAACTGAAGAAATCAAAACTTGGATGGCAAAACAAGACGAGTCAACATATGAGATTACGAATCTTCTAAGGATTTTGGCTTCTCGTCCTTCTTAGTTTCTTTGTTGTTTGTGCACTTATGTGTTTACTATTTCTCTGTTTCTGTTTTGGATTATGTTTATCAATGCATTTGATTGTTATGTTTTTCCATCTGAATCTATCATATGATCTATTGTTTTTCCTCTGTTATTTTTTTCTGTCTTAAGGTTTTTCTTAATCAATATTCTTTTTGATATGACAAAAAGGGGGAGAAAATGGTAATTTCGATAATTCACATAAACAAATACCAAAGGCAACTCATACATGATATATCTTATCTAATAATATTTTTTGAGTGTTTTAGAGCTAATAATTCTCATCTAATAAAATTCTAAGAATTAACTCTGAACTAAAGTCTGAGAATCTACAAGTTTCCTCTGATGCTGAAAAGAATACAGAAGCTGAAAGGGAAGTATTTAATCTTTTCAGAAGTATTCATTTCAGGGGGAGATTAATATTCTCAGGGGGAGAGATATTTCTTTTCTATTTAAACAAAATTTCCCATAGTTTTTGTCATCATCAAAAAGGGGGAGATTGTTAGAACACAGATTGGTGTTTAATATCTCTCATTGTTTTGATGATAACATTAATGATATTTTGTATAGAGAATTTATATACTCTAATTATGTTCAAGTTTTTATTTGTTTCAGATATCAAAATTAATATTATTCTGGAAGCAAGAACGCCTCTAAACACTACAGAACGAAAAAGCTATCAACGTCAGAAGTAACACATCAGAAGACGCTGATCTACTACAGTGACTCTGAGCGAAGTTGAGAAGAACATGAGTAAAGAACATACGTAAAGCTTCAGAAGACTATGGAAGTACTTAACGCTGCAAGTACAGAAGCTCTGATAAGCAAGTATGCTCTGATAAAGAATTTCACGCTTAAAGCACTTTGCTGCAAACTCTGATTGAGTTAACTCTGATCTGAGGAACTAGGAACATCATTAGAATTCTGATGCAAGACGTTCCATAGTTGTTGAAGAAGATGTTGTTCAAATAAAGATCTGTTGGCATATTATTTGTCATTTATCCAAACGGCTCTTTCCTCATTTGTGCATGACCCAGGAATTCAGACAAAAAGGATTTGTCAGAACATTCCTCTTCTGAGAAAGAAAAAGTCAATAGAAGACAAAAACAACATAATGCTCAGTATTGCACAGTCTTTGAGAAATAGACTTCTAGTACTATAAAAGCAAGTCTCAGCATCACTTTAAAGGCTAACGAACTACCAACGAACTTCAAACAAATTATTGACAAATTATTCAACAAGCTACTCATACAAACTTTCTTCAAAAGCTGAATAGTTTTATTTTGTTCTAAAACTTGTGTAAAAATCACTGTTGTGATATAGCTTTTTAGAAGCAAATCTTAAACATTTTGTTAGTTTATCTTTTGTAAAAGATTCCTTAAGAGACCAAGTGTGGTCAGACTTCTTGAGAAGACTAAGACAATTGTCTTAGTGGTTAACACTGTAATAAGTTTGATTTAGTGGATTAAGTCCTTGTTGAGAAAGGCAAATCACCTTGGTAGGGTGGACTGGATTAGTTTGAGTTCTAACAAACCAGGATAAAAATACTGTGTTATTTTTCTATCATCTTAATTTTTTAAAAACCCTTATTCAACCCCCTCCCCCCCCTTTCTAAGTGTTTTTCCTACCTTCAGTTACCCCACACCTTTTTCCTCCCTCTTCATCTTTGTGTTGCATTGCATGTTCGCATTCTTTTCTTTTCTCTTTTGTGCTTGCTTTCCTCTTCTTCTTTCTTCTTTGCCATGTTCCCTTATGACCTCTAACCTCTCTTGTTTAAGATGGATTATGATAGACATTAGGATTGAAATCATGCATGACAACATTAGGTAGCATTCCCTCTTATCCCAACTATAGGTATACTTTGCATGAGAACATTAGGTTGAGTCTTAGTCTCTCTTCAGAGTGTCTTTCTCTTCTTATCTCAAAACACTTTCAAAACACCTAACAAAGGTTAAGGATTGTTGTACATTACGAACCTTAAGTACTTGGAAAATGGTGATTGAGGGGCCTCCTCTCAATTATCTAGAGTTTTTAGTGTATGTCCTTTGGATGATATGCGACGCATTCGCTCCTAGGTCATAGTCTTTAGTGCAACATGAATTACAAACTTAACTCAATGCACTTCTTCTATAAAAAACACAAAACAAACTTCAAATCTTTTTATCCTTCGGGATCTTAATTTGGAAAACTTTTTTCATAAGGAGAGTTTTGTTAACTCTTGGTTCTACCGCAAACAGGTAACGCCTAAGTCTCCAATGGTCGAGTTGCATACACCTAACTGCTAGAGCTAGGTTTTAACCCTACTCGGGCCTAAAACATTTTGAACCAACCGGTGTTCTTGTTAGTCCGAACTACGTTTGCTCTGATTTTTCATACTAGATGAGAATACGTAGGCATAACACGAAGATGTCTTGGCGAACAATCTTTCCCCACTTTCACCCGTAGTTAGCCGAACTACGTTGACTCTGACTTTCCCATTGCACGAGGGAATACGTAGGCATAGAGCGGCGATGCTCTATCGAGTCCTTTTTTCTTTTCTTTTGTCCCTGAGTCGTAGCTTAGATAGTAAACACCCTTTTTAGATAGACAACAAAGTGTGGATCCCGTCGAGTACGACAAACGTGAGGGGTGCTAATACCTTCCCCTTGCGTAACCGACTCCCAAACCCGAGACATGGTTGTGATGACCTGTCTTCTCCCTTTTTGTTAGGTTTTCTCTGATCGTTTCCTTTCCCTCTTTTGGGATAAATAACGAACGGTGGCAACTCTTCTGTCATTGTCGGCCCTCTTCGCAGCGATGCGACACTCTTGAGTCTCGTCGACTTCAACATTTTGCTGCCAATACCTTTTATTGGCTTTTCCAACAAACACTGTCGGCTTGAGACGTTTCTTCGTACTTCCTGTCGACTTCGACCCCTTTACTGTCAATGCTTTTAGTTGGCTCTTTTCATCCAACAGACACATGGTGCACTCAGGTCGACAGTGGACACCAAAAGGTCATGGGAAAAGATGAAAATATGGAATTAAATGACTTATGTCTTAAATTCATTTTTAGTGTTGGTTTAATCTCCTAAGAAATATGGGATGACAATGACTAGCTGCACAGACGTCTATAACGTGACCGTTTTGTAGAAAATGGTCATAATGACCAAGAAATAAAATTTTAAATAATAAAACGTCTAGTTGATGCGACGTGTGTCGGCTGGGTAAACAGTGACGAAGGGTTACAAAGACGCCACCTTTTTTTCCATTTGACACATATATGATCGAAAGTGGCAGTTTTTTTGGGGGGAGGGGGGTGACATCTGCTACCCTAGAATTTCTATTTGGGAAAGGTCAATTGAATGTTGCATTGGGAAAATGTTAAGTGTTAGCATTCATTGACACGAGTCAAAAGGACCAAATATGTCGACTGGAATGTTTCGACAAGATCTTGAAACATGGCTTGGAAGAATCTCAAAAGCAGATCTTGAAACATGGTTTGAAGGAGTCACATGAAAAAATATAATTGATCACTCGACACCGTGTCAAAATTGAAGCGTTCGACAGACTTCAAAGACTTAGAATTTTTTTGAAAACCAAAGACTTGAGAGGGGTCTTGACACTTTCAGCAACCACCTTCGACGAGCAGACAATTATTAGTCATTAAGAGCAGTTACGAACGTGGGATAACGATCTTTTAGCAGTTTGAAAGTTCTGACAACATGACAATGCTTCAGAGGACTAAGTTTCATGTTCTTACTACGTATCTATTTCTAGGAATAAATTGTCTGGAACAGTTATCGTTAATTTAGTATAAATAACATATTCATACATTGTAATCAAAGTCACAAAATTCATATACTTTCTCTACATAATTGGAGTACCCAAGTCAATGATCGAAACTGTTTGTGAATAACATGTGAGTTTGCGTCCCTTTTTTATTGTCTTTATGTTTTCATAATTGAAACACTTTTTTCAATTTTGTCATTTACTATTTTTGTCATTTACTATGTTTTGTTTAATGTCTTTTATTGCAGTTTACTTGTACTTTAATTCATGCTTTTGCATCTTTAAAGTTTGTCTTTACTTTTTCTACCTACAAACATTCAGAGTTACTCCACACACATATTTTCTATTACACTTATTTTGCACAAATTGCTTTTAAAAATTTTCAAATTAATCTTATAAACTATTTAAACTCGTGATTGATCACTTAAAATACTATCGAACATGTGCTTAAATGTCTATCTAGTTGGGAACAAGCTCATTACAACGATGCTTATTAGCACTTACATATCTCTTAATTAAAGACAAACATTATTTATTATTAATTGATAATAAAAGACAATACAAAGTCCACTTAGGGTGGCTTGATTGAGTAGGATACATATATATAGCGCTATATGCTAATATATAGTCCAAACAAACTTAAACAAACATACATTTTAGAATTAAAAATTCACAATCGATCTATAAGTCTGACCAGGTTTCCATCCTGCAGGAATCACATTCTCTGCCACAATAGTCTTTCCAGATTCAAGGGTAGTTAGCCTAATAGAAAATGGTGCATGAAGTGGTGCCCCTTTATCATATTTCCAAACAGCACCCCATGATTGTTGCATGGCATCCCAAGAAGATGAATCAAGTGCTTCCTTCACTTCCACTTTGTTAAGATCACCATCTCCTTCCTCGTATTCAATTAAAGTTGCAAAATATTCATGGTTGGATCCAAAGTCCACGTGGAAAGCTATTGATCTGCCTGCATAGTTGCACTCAACTCTGCATAACAAAATATGTGATCTTAATAATTGCAATATTATAACCAAACTGCTCATATATTGAAAACAAAAAGTATAATTAATGACAAAAACGTGAAATCCACAAATGTCAAAAAAAAAAAAAAAAAAAACACTAAAAGTCAAAAAGTTGTCGTATCTAACGGAAGTTGTTGAAAACTGTTAGATAGAAAATTTTAAGAAATAAAATAATTTTAGAGAGTAATTTAAATTATTTTGTTTAATTAATAAATAGGCTGTAACTAATAAAGACAGTTGAAAAGTACACTTTACTATTTTAAATAAATTTTAATGAAATATTATAGTTTTGAAAAATAAAAATTTAAAGGTACCTTACCTTCTATGTTCCATGTTTATTTTTCCTGCATTACGTAGCTCTTCGTCTTGACCTGAAATAGCCATGGAGCCAAAAGAAGTGCCACTCAAATCAAAATGATATTCAGCATCCGAGCCACAACCAGCACACTCATCAGTGATAACAACTCTCACAGGGTTTCCTGAACATGCAGAATTTCCTATGCACCTCACCTGAAATTGTAAGAAAACAAAATTCTTAGTTGCATTAATAACTCAAGAAAAGCAACTGATGTAACCGCGGTTATATTATTGTCACTAATTATATCAAATATTTTCAAAAACAGTTATAAAATGACTTTTAGTGCAACTTTAATTACTATTTTCCCCCCTTTTTTCTTATATTTTAAATATAGTTACCTCATAACAAGAACCACAGCCTTTACCGGAGTCGTAGATGGCCGGGCTTCCGGCGGATATCAGTGATGAAAATGGAGATTGTCCAACAGCATTTCCGTAACCACAAGCACCACCTATACATAAGTACTATCAAATACTATCTTTAATTACATTCTAACTGAGTGTTTGGATTCACACTGAGTTTTAAGAAATTACATCAAAAAAATTTCTATTTTATATATACCTTCGCTTCCGTCACCGTCTGGAGATCCATACCAAGTGGCAACTGAAGGTGACCAATCTGAATCAGGTGAGGAGTATGAAGTTACATTAACAAGCTTCCTTGGATTAAAACTATAGGAAGGTGTCACTATGAATATTGACAGTAAACTTAGAAGGATGAAAGTATAAGAGAATGCACTAAGAGCCATTTTATGAGTACTGAGATTTAGTTACTAGTTATATTGTTTGAGGAACATAGCTATGGTGAGTAAGGTATTTATAGAGATAAGCTTCTTTATTATTTATACATGCGTAGGTTCTTAATTCAAAAGTAGTTATTTTTTTAATTGTTATTTATTTTAGCTTTTTTACATAACAAATAATCAATAATATTGTCACTTTAAATATTATCATTTATCTTTATTTTAAGATACTTTTAATTATTTTTTATTTAATTTAAATTAATTTTTAATTTAATTTTTTCTGTGCAATAAATATTTAGGAATATTTTTAATAAATTAATAATAATATTGCTTAAAATTTTAAAATGACAACTAGAAAACAGTTTTTCTATGCGACAATGAAAAAGTAAGTTTAATAATTAAAAATATTTGAGAAGATATGCTTAACCAGGGAGAGAATTTCGGGTCTGGCAAAGAACAAGACAAACGAGATGTTTGAAATTTAGATAGAAGACATTTTACTCACGTGTTAATTTAAATAGTCAAGTAAATAATCCTGTTGCATAAATATATGTTTTTAGATGTGAAATTTAGAGAGAGGGAATGGTATCTTTACGTTTATATCTCTAAAGTTTAACTAGTGAAATCAAAATAAGAGTTAATGTTTTAAAATTGGATCGCATAAAATTAAATGATTTGTTTCGATAAATCCCTATAATAAAATTGTATAACTATTAAATCAGGTTAAACAGTCTCTAAACTTTTTTTTTTTTAAATCATAGACCACTTTGTTTATAATTCAAAAAGTTAACCATTCAAAAATAAATTTTATTCCATCTTTGTTTACGATTTCAAATTAATTTATACAAAATAAATGAATTTATTGATAAATGAGATCAATCAACCAAAAAGTAGGGGACAAGTGAAACACGATTAAATATACAAATATACTTTATAAGTGAAATACTAAAAATTTATAGTTATTTTTTTTTTTAGTAGTGACATTAGTTGAAGAATAAAATCACCTAAAGCTTAAAAAAGAAACTGCGATTTCATTGTGCCCTTGTAAAAGGTTTAAATTAGAGATTAATATTTTCTTTTGGTTGTATGATTATAAACACAACCTTCAAGTAAAATTAAGCAATTCTAAAAAAGATGAAACGAGTGACAAAAACGAAGGGGAAATGGTGCAGCGAAGATGGAAGACAAAGGAGTGATGACGACAAAGATGGAAGGACTAGGGTTCTTATTTTTTTCTAAAATTATATTTCTATTTTGAATTTTATTTTTCTCTTTCTCGTTGACTTTTTGTTCTCTTCTATTTTAATAATTTAGTTAAAAGCATAGAAAATGACATAGTTTTAAATCTTACCAAAAAAAAAAGGCTTTTGAATTGGGCGGTTTGTAAAAGTCGACGATTCACAATTTTTTGTCGATTACTGTCGGTTCACACGAGAGCACCAGCTTAATAATAAAGAGGATCTAATAATCTAATCGGATTGATTACTACTATAGTTCAACCAACTAATTTGGTCTAGTTTTTAAAACTTTGATCTGAATCCTCTTAATTAATTCTTAGTTGACCACTCTGGATTATCAAACTCGTTTGTTTTGGTAAATTGAGGAATTACACTTAATAAAATGTTATTTTTCCTAAAATTACATTAAGATTTTACTATGTTAAATTTAAATATAACAACATCCATTTAATAGCAAATTTTTTTATCTTCTCTTTCGTTTTGACCTAAGATTGTTGGTGTTTCAGGAATAGAGAAGATGGCGGCTATGATGTTTTCAGCAATTTTATAGTGATAAGCGACATTGCGTTGGTAGATCAGTGGTGGATCTTGGTAAAAAAAAAAAAAGGGACTTCGGGTATGGATCTGAAGCGTTGAGTTTTGAATGTTCTTCTACAACTCCTCCCAACAACCCTAACAATGAATTTGGGATTAAAAAATTATCCAATTTGACTGCATATATCTGTTTGATTTTTTATTTTATTTTTTATTTTTTTTAGGTTTTCACTGTTTTAATTCATATTCATAGATTAGTCACTGGCCTATTCTATGATTACTCTGGTTCAATTTTAGATAAATGAAGAACTCGTAGTTACTTTCAAAATGATGTCTGGTTTGCTTTGCCCTATGGTATACAATCCAATATTGATGATTTTTCTAATGTTAGAAGTACATTATGACATTATTTTCAAACACATAAAATGTTTTAAGCTAAAATGTGGAGTTTTGGTCGATTAATGCATGACATTTTGGAAATTATTAGGCTGAAGCTGTTGAGGAAGTTGTGGAGTTTATGATAAACCCGGCTGAAGGGTATACTCCTTTCAGCCAAAAGGGGCATGGTATATGTGCCATTTTGATAAACCCGGCTGGTGGGTATACTCCTTTCACAACAAAGTTGTGCTTTGAATGTACTAACAACATAGTCGTGTATGAAGCTTGCATTTTGGGACTAGAAGCAGCAATTGATCTCGGCATCAAAATGCTAGAAGTGAGCGGTGACTCAGCTTTAGTTGCCTACCAAGTAAAAAGTGAATGGGAGACCAGAGATGAGAAACTAATCTCGTACAGAGCTTATATTATGGAAATGATTGAGTATTTCGACGAGATAACTTTCAAGCATGTGCCAAGATCCGAGAATCACATCGTCGATGCTTTGGCTATGATGGCTGCTATGTGGCAGGTCCATTTTGTTAATGAAGCAACGCTCATTCGAATTGAGAGGAAGACATATCCTGCTTACAGCCAGATGGTAGAAGAGGAGCCTGATGGGAAACCATGGTTTCATGATATTAAATAGTACCTGCACAATCAGGAATATCCAGTTGATGCCACTTCGCTCGACAAGAAAACTTTAAGAAGGCTGGCATCCAAGTTCTTTCTTAGCAATGATGTGCTCTACAAAAGAAATTACCACATGGTCCTGCTTAGATGTGTCGATAGACGAGAAGCGGACTTCTTAATGCAAGACATCCATGAAGGAACATTTGGCACCCATGCCAACGGATATGCCATGTCCAAAAAGATTCTAAGAGCTGGATACTATTGGTTAACTATAGAAACTGATTGCATCCAATATGCTAGGAAATGTCATAAATGCCAAATTTACGCGGATAAGGTGCACGTGCCTCCAACGCTGTTGAATGTTTTGTCATCGACGTGGCCTTTCTCTATGTGGGACATTGACATGATTGGGGCAATTGAGCCGAAGGCTTCTAATGGGCACCGTTTCATCCTCGTTACTATCGACTACCTCACAAAGTGGATTGAAACTGCATCCTACACCAACGTGACCAAGCAAGTTGTTGCCCGATTCATCAAGAAGGAGATTATCTGCCGATATGGAATTCCTAGTCGTATCATCACAAATAATAGGACCAATCTGAACAGCAAGACTATGAAAGAGCTGTGTGATAGCTTCCAGATCGAGCATCACAACTCTTCTCCTTATCTCCCAAAGATGAATGGAGATGTTGAAGCCGTGAATAAGAACATTAAGAAAATCATGCAGAAAATGGTTGTGACCTACAAAGATTGGCATGAGATGTTACTGTTTTCCTTACACGGATACGGAACATCTATTCGCAATTCAACAGGGGCAACCCCTTTTCCTTGGTATATGGAATGGAAGCAGTCCTTCCCATTGATGTAGAGATACCTTCTTTGAGAGTCCTGATGGAAGCTAAATTAGAGGAAGTTGAATGGGTCAGAGAAAGGTTCGATCAATTGAACCTCATCGATGAGAAACGAATTACTGCCATGTGCCACAACCAGCTATATCAGAAAAGGATCAAAAGGGCCTTTGACAAAAAGGTCCGTATTCGAGAATTCCGAGAAGGAGAACTTGTACTCAGGAAGACATTGCCAACTCATAAAGACTCACGTGGGAAGTGGATGTCCAACTATGATGGCCCATTTGTTGTGAAGACAGTTTTCTCCAGAGGGTCGCTCATACTCACAACAATGGATGGAGAACAACTCACTCACCCTGTGAAATCTGATGCAGTCAGAAAATTTTATGCTTAAAACCCCGATAAGTCGAAAACTTGAAAGGGCGACTTAGGTAAGAATGGGTATCCTAGTGGATCATAACCTATGAAAGAGATCTAGGCAAAAATTAGGGATGAAACCAAAAAGAAAGCTCGCTAAGTCAAAAACCCGCAAGGGCGGCTTAGGAAAAAATGAGGGTCCCGGTGAGTCAAAAACCTAAAAGGGCGATTCAGGAAAAAGTTAGAGACAAAAGCATTTCGCTGCATCGGAGGTTGTTACCATTATTGAAGATTACTAAGGAAATCCACCTCCACTACTCTCGTCAGAGGCAAAGGTCTGGAGAACTCTCGGTTATTAGGGAGGATAGTCATTGGATTTTATGTACCTTTTTGCCATTTTCAA
This sequence comes from Lathyrus sativus, assembly GCA_963859935.3. Classification (NCBI taxonomy): domain Eukaryota; kingdom Viridiplantae; phylum Streptophyta; class Magnoliopsida; order Fabales; family Fabaceae; genus Lathyrus; species Lathyrus sativus. Next base: position 3,600,469 of record OZ012737.1, read on the forward strand.
ATTGTAAATATTTCATGGAGCTTTTCCATTAGCAAGCTACCATTCATGAAATAAAATCAGTTTGAACCATTCAAATATTTGTGATCTACAGTGTTCTTTACCTTTCTTTGTTATACAAAACATCATTTATTTGTCAATAATGATTTTTTCTGAAAGCAAGTTTTGAATCAAAAATGATTTTTAAAAGAAAAATAAAACCGAACAAGTATTTACTTTGGTTTGTGAAGGATTTCAGTGGAAATTAATTTGCTTCCCAGAAAGTTTAAAAGAGGCTGAAATCTTGATATGGATACTTCAGCAGTATATAGCCCTACTAAAAAAACAATTTCTCTAGTACTCCTCGCCTGATGGAAGTTTTGAAGACCCATCCTCAGAGTAGAAACTTTGACTCTCCAAAGATGTTTGTATTGTATCGTTAGCTGGCTTGCCTAAGCCCACGTTGTTCCCCAATGAAGTGAATGGTTTTAACCTCTATGTGTTGTCAAGGATACCTTGGTTCCTTGAATTCAGTTTTACACTTTATTTCCCTCAGCGAAGTAGATTGTGATTTATTTCCTCTTTGAGTCTTCTGTTTTTGCGTCTCTTGTTAGAGTCGGTTCTGCCGCGTCTATTTGCATTTACATCATATCACATCATGTGCATTTGGTATATCTTTTTGGGTTGCGTTTGTTTGATTGTTGTTTTTGTTTCTAAGTCCATTTATAACTAGCAATCTTTTGGTGCCTGTTGTGGTTTTTGTCCACCCTTGTCTCCCGCAGAGTCGTCATACCCTCCTTTTTAAGATCCTTGGTTATCACCAAGCTTTTGGACCAGTTGTTACCACCATCTGTTATCCTGTTGTTTGTTACCGATTTCCTCTGAAGTTTAGTTGTTACTAACAATCTCCATTAGATAATCCAATTATCATTCATGTTTTTGTCTGGTAGTTACCAGTATTACCATATGAGACTAGTTGTTACTAGGTCCTCAACTCATTTTGTTATCTGGTGGTTACCAGCTTTTCCCCATGAAGTTTAGTCGTCGCCAACTCCCTTGAAGTCCAGTCGTTACTAGCACTGCTTTTTAAACCTAATTGTTATTAGTATCTACAATTTGGTTGTCACCAGTCCTTTAAGTCTAGTCGTCACTAGCATTATTTAAAAAACAACAACAAACAATCATTATTGATAGTGGAGTTTTTGTCAAAACGTCCCCCATAAAGTCCAGTAGTTACTGGCATTGCTTAAAATCCAATTGTTATTGGTATTGCTGATTTGGTTGTCACCATATCTATCCAAAGACCAGTAGTTACTGGCATTGCTTAAAATCTAACTGTTATTGGAATTTCTGATTTGGTTGTCACCATATCTACCCAAAGTCTAGTAGTTACTAGCATTGCTTAAATCCAATTGTTATTGGTATTGCTGATTTGGCTGTCACCATATCTACCCAAAGTCCAGTAGTTACTGACATTACTTAAAATCTAATTGTTATTGGTATTGCTGATTTGGTTGTCACCATATCTACCTAAAGTCTAGTAGTTACTGGCATTGCTTAAAATCCAATTGTTATTAGTATTGCTTATTTGGTTGTCGCCATATCTACCTAAAGTCCAGTAGTTACTATCCAACTGTTATTGGTATTGCTAATTTGGTTGTCACCATATCTACCTAAAGTTCAGTAGTTACTGGCATTGCTTAAAATACAATTGTTATTGGTATTGTTAATCTGGTCCTTACCAGTTTATTTGAAGTCTAGTTGTCACTAGACATCTTTGCCTAAACCTAATTGTTATTGGTATCCTCAATATGGTTGTCACCAGTCCGTTAAGTCTAGTCGTCACTAGCATCATTTAAAGTCCAATGGTTATTGGCAATGTTCACCTAATCCTGATCTTAGGATGGTTGGTTGTTACCTGCATCCCTAGTGAATCTTAGGATGGTTGGCTGTTACCAGCATCCCCAATGAATCTTAGGATGGTTGGTTGTTACCAACGTCTCCAACATTTTAAGATATTCGGTTGTCACCAACATCCCGGGTCGGTCGTTTGGTTTGTTTGTTTCTCCGGTCGTTCGTTGAAGATCCTGTTTGAACTCTTCGTTGTAAGAAAAATTCTCCATTTTGATTTAGTCCTCTGTGGAGTCTTGTTCGTCATGTTGTTGCCTCTTGTTAGAGG